>DWMO01000001.1:0-24345 GCA_018245175.1 Elbella theseus
CATTTTATGTAAAAGAGTGCAAATTGTACTGGCATGTTTCTGAATACAGGGTGTCAACGAATGACTGTGAGTGATGACGGGGGTGAAATTTCCTTATACACATGGTGTGACAAGTCCATGACTAAATTTGAATATATTTTATTTGATTGGTCTTGAATGTGTCATATACGAGTAGGATTGTATTTATTCCAAATTAAATGAATTTATGAGGAAAAATGATTGTTTAAAAATATCAGGAAGACTTTTTAGTGGAAACTGCTGATTTTTTTGTATAATTTACATGTGATTTTCTTATTATGTTATTCCACATTGACTGTTTCCCAAATTTAAATAAAATGAAAATAAAGAAGACTCATATAATGTAAACGTAGGATACGAGTAAGTATTTAACATATAAAAGGGTAAGACTAATTAGCGGTTGTAAAATTACGACATTTATAAAATTTTATTATGCGAGATAACAGAGAACCAGAGATAGTATTGTTTACACACGACTTAAAGTGCAACCCGATTATTTTACTTGCATTTCATTTACACAGAGGTAATGAATTAATAAAAGCATCTGATTATAAGGATACAAACGTTTTTTTTGTATATACAAACAAAGCAATAACAGCGCTACGTCAGGAGTTACCTAGACTGTGTCATGGCGGACATAATTTATTTATCTATCTTTATTGCTGGTAACAAAGACGGACTTAATGCCAATTGGCATTTTCTACCAGTCAACCCAGGTGATGATGAAAGTTCTGGTAGGCACTAAATTACCTTAATTAAATTTTAAAACAAAAAAGTTGAATATATAATAAGAACACAACTATATTACCTATGTATAATTGAGTGGTCTTCAAATAAAAATAGTTCACTCGTTCTTAACTTACATGTATTCCTAGAACGGCTGCCGCCTCCAGTAGTTCCACGGCTTCGGTTTCCGCATCGCAGCCGAACTTTTCGCCCAACTTATAAATACACTCGCTATCCACTCTTATTCGGATGAGTGCCCTGCCAACAGTTTTCATAAGAGCAGTTAAAACGATTCAAACCCCAATACTTTACGAAAGGAATAACGGCTTTATTTTTGCGATATCTATGTATATTTATATCCTTAACAAATTTGTACAGCGAAATAGACAAAGATATTAATGTATTATACTTTTCTCTAATATCACCAGCGAATAACCAATCTTTCTTAATTATTACTTTTTATTTATATTAAAAATTATGTGTATAAAAATAGTTTCGGAAGCATGATTACCTTATTAACTCACGTATATTTTTTGGGATAGTCTGACTAGTTATGTGAAATAAAACATAAGTAAATTAAGACAGTACATATATGTAGATATAATCATGTGTATAAACACTCAAACAACATTTATCAGCTCCCGTAGCTTTACTAATATTCGTATTTTAATATCTATTGTGAGCATTTACATATGTTACTGATGTATATAATAGAAATTTTGAGTGCATTCGGAAAGAAAATCATAAATATATCGACCGGAGTTATAAATTCACCTCGCATCCGGCCAGTATTGCTTCATTTTCTTCAGCTCGTACAAGGTGTCAAAGGTGGTGTGGCTTACTCCGGAGTCTCGAGCGAATATCATTTGATCCGGGGTCTTGGTTGGCAGCGCGAATATTATACTTCTGTTACAAAGACAGTTTGTTTGATGTAGCAGCGTTGCATTTGCGATGTCTTTCATATTTACAGTGATTGTATGGATATAGCACACAATTTTTAAAACCATTTTTGTGAAATTTAAAAATAGTGTTTAGCACTTTATAGAGTTTGTTTTCTAAGCTATTTTTTTATTAACCGTATATTATTATACAGTATGTTATACAGTATTATACAGTATATATACGCTTATGCGTAAACATTATTAAAATATTTTCGTATGATTTCACGGCAATTTAATACTAATCCCCATGAAATGATTATGGTTGGTGATCAATTAATTACGGATGTTTTATTCGCTAATCGAGCCCATATGGAAAGCATTTTAGTTGTCCCAGTAACAGGTGTTAATGAATCAAACCGATTAATGCGTTTATTAGAAAATTTACTTTATAAACGGTTAGCTCAAAAAAATATTTTACATAAAGGTTTCTTTGATGAAGGAGAATATGGATTAGACTATGATATCTTATAAAAAGTGTGCTGGTTGTGGGATTATTTTACAAACCACAATCCCAAACAATCTTGGCTATGTGGAAACATTAACGCAAGATTATTGTTATCGTTGTTTTCGGTTAACTCATTATAAGGAACTAGTTCCTTATAATATAACAGCAATTGATTTTCTTGCAAAGTTACGCCAAGATTATCATTTGAATTGACATTATTTTTATGTTTTAGATGTTTATGATTTAGATGGAACACGGAATTTTGAATTAGAACAACTATTACAAAATAATAAAGTAACTTTAATTATTAATAAAATTGATTTAGTAAATAAATTAATTAATGCTAATAAAATTATTATTTATATTAGTGAACTTTTTCGAAATTCAGTGTTTTTTTCAAAACTAAAAGATATTGTTTTAGTGAGTGGTTTAAAGAATTATGGTTTAGATGAATTATGACGATATATTAAACGCCAAGATAATGATCTTGTTTTTGTTGGTAGTTCTAATACAGGAAAAAGTACATTATTAAATAGTTTAATTAAGTTAACTAACCAACAACAAAAAATTACTGTTTCGAATAACCTTGCAACAACATTAGATAAAATTGTTGTTAATTTGGGAACAAGACAGAAAGTTTATGATACTCCTGGTATCATTAATAAGCATAGTCTGCTTCCATATCTTGCCGAAAATAATAAAAATATGCTTACTAAACAACGATTAAAACCAATTACATTTCAATTGTCTGCAGAGCAAACAATTTTTTATGAAGGATTAGCTAGTTTTTCATATCTGACGGGTTTAAAAACAAGTTTTCATTTTTATAAAAATAACAATTTAAAATTACACCGTACCAAATTAAGTAATAAAGATTATTATTTTACCCAGCATGTACCAACTGCTGTTGTTAGTTTACAAGATTATCAGGAATGAACTGAACGAATGATCGAAATTAAGGAACCAGGTAATTATTCGCTCTTTATTGCTGGCTTAGGATGAATTAGTTTTAAAGGGCAAAGTGGTCAAAAAATAATGGTTGGAACCCATCAAAACATTAAAATTACACTACGAAAACAGTTTATTTAGTTTTATAATTAGGCATCGTGTAAGTGAAGTGCAACAAATCAACTCCTTTCTGAGTTGATTTGTTGCACTTCACTTACACGATGCCAAATTATCAATATTATACTGTTTAGCATAAGTATCTCAATTTTTATATAAATCCATAAATTCATCACTAGGCATATCAAATGAAATCCCCGTTGAATAACTATCTTTTAGAAAATCTAAATATCACTTATCATTATAAGTTAATGATTGTGATGTTTTTAAAGTAGGGTTAATAAAGTAATTTGTTTCTGACCAGTTTTCAAAAAAACTACTGCGTAAAAACATTGTATTAATAAAATCAGTTTCATTCATTCCCGTTGTTTGTTGATTAACAGTATAATTCTGCTGATTTAAGGGTTTAAATGCTGTTAAAGTAATAAATGGAATAATTAAACCTAAAATACTTAAAATAGATATGGCAAATAAAAGATAATGATTTTTTCATATTTATAATTCAACTCCTAACTATACAATGTTTTTGAAACAATAAACCCAACAATATATAAACTTGATATTGTTAACATTAACGGATGACTAAACAAAATTGCCATTTTACCAAACAAAGAAAGTAAAAAAGTATCTGAGTTATATAAATCCATAATAATATTTTTTGCTGATGTTAATTGATTTATAATGACTGTAATAAATCCTGTTCCAAAAATAGCGATTGCCGCAACTAATAAAACTAATCTAATCATTATTTATTAACTCTCCGATATCCTTGCTCTCTTGTTTTTGCTTGTTTTGCTAAATTTGATAATTGTTGTTTATTACGATTAATTTTAAACTGTTTACGATCTTTAATATGTTTTTGCATACCTTGTTTAGTATCTGAAACTCCACGAGCAGTTGCAGAATAAATATTTGATACACCCGTATGTACTGTTGAACCTAATTCGTTATATTGGGTTCTTGTTCCGTGAATAGCATAAATCGATAACTTAACAACCATAAAAAAGATAATAAAATAAGCAATTGTCGTATTTGTCATCGGTAATTTTGTATTTCAAATTACATCAAAAATAAACAAAAATACATCAAAAATAAAACTAAAAATCTTATCTCAATTACTACTTTCTGATAATAAATTAATCATCTTTACCACTTCCTTTTTCTTTTTTAGGTTTTAAATTTTTTTTCAAAATATCAATATCAAACAATTCTAAACGATCTTTAACACTCAATTTAGTAATTTCTGACCAGTAATATTCTTTATAATTAACTATTTCATCATTTTTTAAATCACGCACAAACTTTAATCATTGACTATCATATTTCTGTGCAAATTCTAACGGAATAATTATTTTAAAAAACCGAATTCCTAACCCAACATCCGACTTATGTTTTGCTCGTTTACCTTCTGCTGTTCGTTCTACTGATTTTGTTTTTCAAATTTCATAATCCGTAATATCTTGAAAAATATCAATTCACATAATAAAGAACCGATTAAAAAAATTAAATCCTTTTTTAGCAATAGGTTTTTTCAGTGAAATTGGAATAATAATACCACTTGCTAATTGTCGGATATTATTTCAAATCATACCCTCACGCTGAGCAGTAAACAAAGCACGATTACCAAAATGTCTTGCTAAAACAATTCACGGAATCTTACCACTATGAACTTTTTTCTCATCGTGCGGACTAGTTCCATCAATATATAAATAACTTTCATCAAATAAAATAACACTATCATCAGGGGGAACCGGTTTTGTTCTATCTGTAAAATCTAAATTTTTAAATGTTAAAACCTTAACTTTATCATCTTCTAACGGATAATTACTATAAATCTTATCTGTTAATAATTTCATAGTTTGTGATAAATAAGTTAAAAGTAAAGTTTTACCTGTTCCTAACTTACCAATAATTACCGATAACGGATTATCTCAAACAAAATTTACTAACCGAAAAGAATTTAACTGATAAAATATGTTTTTTCATACTCATCAAATAAAATAAACACATTGTAAAGCAAATAATAATCAAAATATTAAACCAATATAATTTAATGAAATTATCCAAAGTAATAAATCAATTAAACTAAACAAAATCATTGAACCACTAATATAACAATAATTTTTTAAGAAAAATATAAACTTTTTCATTATTTAAAATACCCAACTATTTTAAAAACCATTCACAACAAAAACCAAGTTAAAAATAAAATCACAATTCAAATACCAACCATTAGAGTTAAATATTCATTTTGAGTCAAATTCCAAGTTGTAATACTTTCAACATTTGTTTTATCTATAAACAAAAAGATATGAATAAAAAACGGTCGTATAAATAAAAGTAGGGTAAAAATATAAAAATTAGAAATTAATGTAAAAGCAATATCGCTTACAAAAAAGTGATATTTTTTGTTTTAACAATAAATATTTGAAATAGTGAAAAGGCAATATCTTTTTAATTAGCTCTAAGCATTTCCACTTCCTTGTTTCAGTTAATTTTAATAATATATTTATTAAATTAAGGTATTGCCCTTCCACTATTTCAAAACACTTTTAAAAATTTAATGGCACACTATTTTTATATTATTTTAGTTAATTTAATATTTTGTTTAATAACTAACTATTCTTTGAAAACTTAATAGTATTTTTCGGTGTGCCATTTTTTACTATTTTGAATATTTTAAATGTGCAAAAATTTATTTTTACTATATATTTTTAATATATTTATTTAAAAGACAGAGAGATAAAGAGATAAAAAATAAAATATTAATATTTCTCTCACTCTCTCATAAATAATTAGTTAATAACAAAATTAATATATTTGTTAATAAATAAATTAGATTAAAAGTAAGTAAAAAAGTATTAATAATATATTTATTCCAATCTCTATCATAAACAAACAATATAAATATATTAAATTAAATATTTTTGATAAACATATCTTAAAATTATATATAAAAATAATGCTAAAAAAATATTTAATAAATTTAGTTTAATAAAATACAAAAAATAGGATGATAATTTAATGAAAGAATTTAAGACTAATTTAGGTAAATTAATAAATGGTGATGCTTTATCTTTTGTAAAAACATTAGAAAATAATAGCGTTGATTTATTATTAACTGATCCACCTTATTTATATGATTTACCAAAAAGGAAAAAAGAACAAATAAATTACAGCGAAATATCAAAAAATATAAATAAATATATTAATGCTATATATGATAATAATTTGCATAATTCATTTGATATAAATACTTATTTAGATGAGTTTTACCGAATTTCAAAAACTAAATTTATGTTAATTTGAATGAATAGATGACAAATTAAAGATTATTTAGATTGAGTTTATAAAAATAATATGAATTTTGATTTTTATTTATGAGAAAAAACAAACCCAATGCCAACTAATAATTTTATTTTTCAAGATAAAGAGTATTGTATGATTATTTATTCTAAAAAATACCCAATACCAAATTATATAAAAAATTATGAAAATAAAAAAACAATATTTAAAAACTCAATAGGATCATCTTATAAAATAACAAAACACCCAACAGAAAAACCATTAAATATATTTGGCAATTTAATTAAAAAACATAGTAAAGAAAATGATTTAATTTTAGATCCTTTTATGGGAAGTGGTACAACCGCGTATGCTTGTGAACAATTAAACCGAAAATGAGCAGGTTGTGAAATAAATAATAATTACTTTGCAATGATACAAAATCGATTAGAGAAAACACAACTTAAATTAAATTTTTAAAAAATGAATAACTTTCAATTAATTAAAAAAATAAATTATGTGGCAGTTTTAATTGCGATGATGGTTTTATTATCACAAGTAATGCGAATACAAATTATTCCAAGAACATCAATTCCATTATTTTTAATCCCCATTTTTATAAGCGGATTTATTTTAAATTGATATTGGTGTTTCTCAATTGGATTTATGGGACATTTTCTATCAGATTTAACATTATGAGGTTTTACTTTAGGATCATTATGTTGAAATATTGGTACGGGTTTGTTGGCCATTTTAATTAAACTAATTAATTGAATAAAAATAAATCATATTATTAAAATCATTATCATTTTATTAGCAAACATAATTATTTATCTTCCGATTGATTTTATTCTTTTTTGATTAAATCTTGGAGTTTTAAGTATAGAACAAATAATTATCGGAATATTAATTACAAATACAATATGTTTACCAATTTTATATTTTATAACATTAAAAATAATCAAAGTATTTAATAGTAAATAACGAAAGGAAGAATTAAAAAATATGGAATTAACAACTATAAAAGAATTAATAACTAAAAATGATATTGAAGATGAAAAAATAAAACTAAGAAATTCACTTAATGATTCTTTAAATTATTTGAAAGATTTTATATCAAAAATAACTGATAAAAATAATATTGATTATTTTAATTCTTTACAAAATAAAATCATTAATTACACAATTAATAATAAAAACGATGCAGATAATGGTAGTGAATTAAAGTCTATTTTAAAAATGGAAGAAAAAAAATACTTAAATCCGCTTTCTTCATCAAAAACAATTTTAAATCATGTAAGAAGGATTTTATTATTATTTGAAAAAGAAATTAGCAATAAATTTAAAGATTTAACAGATGAAATTTTACAAAAACAAGTTTATTGGTATGAAAAACAGCAACAATTAATTTTAGAGAATAAAAATTTAACTAATAATGTTGGAATTATTGATCAATTAATTAGTGAAAACGAATTAAAAATTAGAGGATTAAAGCAAAAAAAAGAATATGATATTAAAATAATTGACATTGATAAAGTTCCTAATAAATTTATTAAAAAAGAACTTGATACAGACTATGTTTTAAATTGAATAAAAAATCAGCAAATTGAAAATCCTAAAATTGATGGATTAGAAATTAATTACAAAACAAAATTTCATTATTAAATTATTTATGAAATTTATTGATAAAAATATTAATTTAAAATATGAAGCTGAATTTTGAAAAGATGAACATAGATATGAATTTAATAATAAATTTTTGCCAAGTGTTACACCCATAGTTAGTAACTATTTTAATACAAATTATTCTGATATTAAAGGTTCTGCATATTTTAATAAAGCAATAATTAGGGGTAATATTATTCATGAATTTGCATCAAGAATATTATACGATTGTGTTAAAAATGAAAACTCACGAAACAATATCAATCAAATATTAGAATTATTAAATGTTGAATATAATGAAATTAAAGAATTATTTCCATTAATAAAAAAGTTTAATGATTTTATTAAAAAAATTAAAAAAGAATTTAAAAAAATTATAGCAATAATAGAACAACCAATTTCAGATGGATTAATTTGTGGTACACCCGATTTGGTTTATATGGAAAATAATAATGCTATTGTTGTTGATTTTAAAACTTGAAAAAATGTTGAACTTAAAAAAATTAAAATGGCACAATTACAAATTACGGGATATGCAAATTTATTAAAAGCCAATGGTATTAATGTTGCTGATAAAGGCGAAATTTGAATTATAAATGAAAATGGAATTGAAAGAATTAATTTTAAAATAACAACTAAATTAAATTTAGAATGACAAGATGCAAAAGCACAATTTTTTAAAAATTGTGCAAATTTTAAAGAGGAGATTTAAAATGGAAATTAAAAATTATTTAGAACAACCAAATACAAAAAATTGATTAAATACAAAATTTAAAAATGAAAAAGAAAAAGATATTTTTGTTAAAAATGTTCTTTCAATTTGAAATAAAAACAAATTATTTAGTAAATGTGAATTAAATAGTATTTTATCAGCATGTTATCAAGGTATGTTATTAAATTTACCAATAGATCAAAATTTAGGTTTTATTTATGTTTTGCCCTACTACAATGAAAAAGAAAATAAGTATTTGGCACAACTTCAAATCGGTTATAAAGGGTATATTCAACTTGCCATTAGAACTGGACAATATTTAACTATTAATGCTATTGAAGTTAAAGATGGTGAATTAAAAAATTATAATTTTTTAAAGGAAGAATATAATTTTAATTGAATAGAAGATAAAAATCAAAGAATTAAAAAAGAAACTATTGGATATGTCGCATATTTTAAACTATTAAATGGTTTTGAAAAAACTTTATTTTGAACAAAAGAACAATGCGAAAGTCATTTTAGTAAATATTCACAAACTTATAAAAAATATGGAAAATTTATGGTTAGTGGTTTTGGCGATATGGCTCTTAAAACTGTTTTATCTACCTTATTAAAAAAATGAGGAATTATGAATATTGAAATGCAAGAAGCATATAAATATGATCAAACAGTTATTAATGATGAAAACAATATAAATTATATTGACAATCAACAACTTATTAGCATTGAATCAAACAACAATATTAATAATGAAAAAAGTAACAATTTTGATGAAAATGTTTTAATTAATGATGATTTAACATTAGAATAATAATTTTTAATGAATAATAAATATAAAACTCGTCCAATTCGTAATAAATTTTATCATACTACTGAATGAAAAAAAGTAAGGGATTATTACTTCACTTTAAAAATGGGTATGTGTGAAAGATGCAAAAAAGATAAGGGTTATTTAAATAAAGGAATAATAGTTCATCATAAAAAATATATAAAAGATCAAGATTTTATTACTTGAAATAAAGAAATATTATTATCAATAAATAATTTAGAGTTATTATGTTTAGAATGTCATAACAAAGAACATATGCGTGAAAAAGCGTTTAACGATAACGCTGAAATTAATTTAGAAACTGGTGAGTACATAATAAATAAAAAATAATTCTAAAAGTAAATATAAAAAAATAAAATTAAAAGTTTTTTAATTTTGTTAATTAATGGAGGATATATGAAAAATAAAAAATTAAATAAATACATAGTTAATAAATTAAATAAACTGATTATTAAAAGTTATCCAGTGTCATTTGAAGATATTACAGATGAACATTGAGCATTAAATACTAAAAAGAATTAGGAGAAACTAACCTATGAAATGTCAAAGAATTAATTGTAATAATAAAAATGCTTATTATGGAAATAATTATATTGAAAAAAATGATGATAAATTAGAATGAAATTTAGGTTATAAAAAACAAATTATATTGTGTGAAAAACACTGATTACAAACTTATCAATTAGAAAATTTAATTGTAAATAAAAAGAATTAGGAGGAATTAAATTATGAATAAAAGATATTTATTAGTAATGAAAAGTAAATATGGTGATTTTAAAACTTTATTTTTTTATACATTAGAAGAAGCAAAATATACTGCTAATTTTGAAAATGAACAAGAATGATTAACAACAATTATTGATTTAGGAAATGAAAATATTAAATGACAAGGAGATAAATAAAATGGAAAAAAATAATATTAGTATTAATAACTTTTTAGATAAATATCAGAATAAAGAAGATGAAGATGATTTTAAATATGATGTTAGTGTTGGTCATTATTTTGTTGAGGGAGATTGGTCATTAAATTTTAAAGAATTACATCTTAATAAATATAATATTGATGAATTTAAACAGTTAATTGAAGATTACGATAATAATCGTAAACATTGAGAAAAAACTGAAAGTTGTAAAGATTGTGAAAGAAGAAAAAGAAATGAAGAAATTTGTAAAGGAGATGAATAATATGAATTTAAAAGAATTATTAAATGAATTATTTGATAATTACCCAGAAGCGGCACAAGATTATAGTTTAGATATTTGAGATAGATATTACCTTGAATTTGAAAGAAAACGATTAACAGATGAAGAATTTGAAAACTTAAAACAAGTTTATTTTAATAAACCAAAAAATAGTTTTATTGAAATGGAGGATAAATAATGAATATAACAGAATCAATTAAATTTGATAAACTACAAGAAGAAAATGAAATACTTAAAAAAGAACTTGCTGAAAAAGATAGAAAAATTGATTTACTTTTAACAGCGAATAAGCAAATTACCTATTCAACTAAAAGTAGAAAATATAATCAACAAAAATTATATAAAGAAGATTTTATTATAGGATGTTTATATTGTATACAACAAGATAAACACGATAAATGTTTACCAGTTCGTTATTTTTTGAAAAAAGACAGTGAGCAAAAATATGATAAATTAATTAGTAAGGATGTGAAATAATGAATGATATTGTAAAAAAATATTATTCAAAACCCAAAGCAAGGTTTAATGACAATATAATTATTGACTGTATTAGATGTAAAAGAGAGTTTACAATTTCATATTTAGAATAATTGACGCTTAATAAATTTTATAAATGTCAAAAATGTAAAAAATAAAGGAGGTAGTTAAATGTGATAAAAAAAATTTATTTAAACCAAAATTTAATTTCACAAGAAATAAATAATAAAACTCATATTTTAATAAATAAACAAAAAGATTGCGTTGTTTGAGATAAAAATGGTTTAGGTTTATCAAGTTATAAAAATTATTTTTGTTTAGAAATTGATGAAAATAAAAAATATGTAGTCAATAGTAGCATTAGTAATAAAAGTGGTAATATTGTGGGAAAAAATTTAATTTTATTTTTTGAAAAATTAAAACAAGAAAACAAAAAACAGTTTAATTCGCAAAACAAAAATGATGCTAATAATGATTTATTAAATGAATATAACAATCATTATGAAAATAATAAAATCCAGCAAAGAGAATTAACATTAGAAGAATTAAAACAATTACTAGAAGATTTAGAAAATATTGATAATCCTAATTATTGAGATAATGGTTTTTATCTAGGATACAACAAATATAATAAAAAATAAAAAACAATTTTTTTCTGCCATTAATCAATTGCAAAGTTATTTAACATGAAGAGATACAAAATCAGCATTGATTATTTTTGTAAAAGAAAAAAATATATCAGCAATTATAGAAAAAATTAATTCTACAATAATTGAACATGCACAATTTATAAAAAAATATAAATTATTAAATGATTATGATACTATTTATGAATTTTCATTTGAGCAAGATAATCAAAAGAACTTTCAATTAGCAATTTTATTTTATCATTTAGTAGATTAAAAAAATATATAATTTTTAATTATTTTAATTTGACAAACAATTTAATTGACGGTATTATGTCAGTGATTTTTAAATATATAATTATATTTTTATTTTACCCCCCTGTTTTTACATTAGTTAAAAGATATTTTGGGCTACCGAGGGCTGGGGGCACGTGCACACAAAAGGCAAAAATTTTATGGTGTGATGAAATAAATTATGTAAAATAATAAAAAAACATTTAAAAATAAGGAGTTTTATTAATGGAAAGCAAAAAAAACAATAAAAAATTGGTTAAAAATAGCTTAAAAATGAATAAAAATAACCCAAAAATAATTAAAAATAAAGCAATTTTAAATGAAAATGAACTAAATTTAAAGGGTGAAAAAGAAATAAATAATCTCTTTAAAGATTATAAAAAAATATTAATTAATAATAATGTTGATTTAGATAAGTCAAAAATTAATTTTCTTAAAACATTTTGTAAAATTGAATGATTAATTTATGATATGGATAAAAAAATTCGTCAATTAGATAATTATTATATTGATGTTGAAAATATTCGTGGTAATAAAAAACAAGAAAAAAATCCAATTTTGCCAGAATATAATGCGATGTTAAAAAATTATAAAAGTCACTATATGATTATTGAAAAATGAATAAAAGAAAGTAATGAAAAAAATGAAGTATCGCCTATATTCCAAACAAACAATAATCTATTAGATGAAGTTTTACAATTAGAAGAAAAATAATTTATGATGAAAGAAACGATAAAGAATAAAACTAATTTAGAGTTATATAATCAGTGAATTAAAAAAAACGAAGATATTGTTTGTCTGAAAATTAAAAAGATAGTATCTAATTTAGTTAATGAATTAAAAAATAGTAAAAAATTTTATTTTAATAAAAAACAAGCAAGGGGTGCAATAATTTTTATAGAAAGATTTTGTCATCTTTCAACTGGCGAATATGCAGGACAAAATTTTAAATTAGAATTATGACAAAAAGCATTTATAGAAGCATTATTTGGTTTTTATGAAAAAGAAACTAATATTCGTAGATTTAAAGAAGCATTATTAGTTGTTGGTAGAGGTAATGGTAAATCAACCTTAGCATCTGCCATCGCTTTAAAATGTTTGTTATTAGATAATGAAAAAAGAGCAAGTATATATACGGTTGCAACTAAAAAAAAACAAGCAAAAATAATTTTTGATGAAGTTAAAAGTATGATTAGACAAGAAGAGTGATTAAATAGTAAATTAAAAATAACAAGGGATAAAATAGAATTTTTAAGAGATTGATCACATTTTCAACCATTAGCATCAGAAGATAAAACATTAGATGGTTTAAATCCATATGTAGTAATTTTAGATGAATTGGCGGCTATGAAAAAAAAGAGACTTATATGATGTTATTAAATCAGCAACATCAAAAAGAAAAAATACATTAATGCTTTTAATTACAACAAGCGGAAGTACTCGTGAGAGTATTTATGATGAGAGATATGAATATGCTGAAAAAGTATTAAATAATATTTATCAAAACGATAATTTTTTACCTTGAATATATGAATTAGATAATTTTAATGAATGAAAAAAATTTAAAAATCTATATAAAGCAAATCCGAATCTTGGTATTTCTAAAAATATTGAAAAGTTAAAAGAAGAATGAGAAACAGCAATTAACCAACCATTACAACAACCTAGTTTTTTAACTCGTCATTGTAATATTGCTTCTCTGCAAGAAACTTCATTATTTAATTTTGGATCTTTACAAGAAAAAAATAATAAAAATGTTAATTTAGAAGATTATTTAAAAAATAAATATTGTACTGTTGGTATTGATTTATCACAAACAATGGACTTAACTGCTGTTGTAATTTTAATACCCGAAAAAAATGGTGAGTTTTTTATTTTTCCACATTTTTTTATTCCCCGAGAAAGAGCATATGAAAATGAAAAAGAAGACAAAGTTTTATATTCTGTTTGAGAAAAACAAGGATACATAACTTTTACACAAGGATCTGCTGTTAATAGAGATGAAATAATTGATTATATTATTGAAACTATTAAAAAAAATAATTTAATTTGCGTAAAAATTGGATATGATAGATATTATGCAGATTATATAAAAGAAAAATTAGAACAAAACGGTTTTTCTAATAGAACAGAAATTGTTACAAATGGTATATATACAATATCACCATTAATAAAATCAATTGCTCCATTATTTTATGATGATAAAATTATTTATAATAATCACCCTATTTTTAAATGAAATTTAGATAACACAAAACTTATAACAGATAGTAAAGAAAATGTTATGCCAATTAAAAAAAGTTCACGCAAAAGAATTGATGGTTTTATGGCACTATTATTTGCTTATAAAATGTATATAAACAATGAACAACATTTTAAAATTTATCAAACAGATATAGGTAAAAATTTTAATGATTAATTAATTTTAAAGTACAATTTTTTATAAAAATTGTACTTTTTTAAATAATGATGGTATCATCGTGACGACTTAAATTAATTTATTTAAGTAAGGAGGGTAATAAAATTGCTCTGTGATTTAAGAAAAAACAAAAAACAATAAATAATAATTTATCCAAAAAACAAAATTTTATGTATATTAATCATGACTTTAAAACTTTTTTATCAAATTTTACTAATAATTATGAAATTGATGTTGTTAAAAGTACAATCAATCGAATAGCAAGTGATATTGCCCAGTTAAAAGCAATACCACAATGTGTTGAAAAAGAAAATATTAAAACTACAAATAAATATAATTTAAAATATTTATTAAATGTTAGACCAAATTTAGGGATGAGTGCTTATGATTTTTATTATAAAATAACAACTAATTTGTTTTTACAAGGAAATACTTTTATTTATATTCAATGAGAAAATGAAAAAATTAATTCTTTAATTATTATTGAGTATGATTTTTTAGAAATTTTATTCGATAAAAATAATCAATATTTTATAAAGTTTTATTTAAATAACACAAATTTAGTATTGCCATATGATGATTTAATACATTTACGAAAATTTTATAATAAAGGATTATTCGGAGAAATTCCAAATAAATCATTAGAATATTCAACAAAATTGCTAGAAGAGATGATTAATTCCTCAATTAATAATTTAAAACAATCAGGTAATTTAAAAGGTATATTAAAAGTTAATAATATAGTTGCCCCAGAACAATTACAAGAAAAATTAAAAGAATTTGTAGATAATAATTTACAAAATAAATATCGCGGTTTTGCCATTTTAGATAATGGTCTAGATTTTCAAGAAGTAGATTGTAATATTTCTAACTTAAATAAAGAACAAATGGAGCAATATCGAAATAATATTTATAACTTTTATAATGTTGCTTCTGAAATTGTTAATGGAAAATATAGTCCAGAGCAATATCAAGGTTATGTTAGTTCTGTTATTCAGCCATTATTAACACAATGAGAACAAGAATTTAGTTTTAAAATTTTCAGCAAAAAAGAATTAGAATTAGGAAACTATATATCATTTTCAGCAAAACGAGTACTATTGGGAAATTTGCAAGATAAAACAGCATATTACGCAAAAATGTTAGAACATAGTGTTTTATCACCGAATGAAGTTAGAAATCAAGAGGGATATGAAAGTGTTGAGGGATTAGATATTTATGGAATGACAAAAAATTCTGATTGACAAGAAAGAGAACAACTTAAAAATAAAAATATAGGAGATAAAAGTGAACAAAACAATTAATAACGAGATTAATAAAAAAATTAATTTTAAAGTAAAAAATATTATACAAACAAATGATGATGGCATTAAAGAAATAATCGGAATTGCTAATAAATATAATGTTGTTGATTATCATGGTGACATTACTGATGAAAATAGTTTTATTGAAACTATAAAAAATACACCAGCAGTTCCATTATTATGGGGTCATGAACATAAAAATCCAATTGGAATCGCATACTTAGAAAGTAAAAAAGATGGATTATGAGCTAAAATGCAAATTAATACAAATATTACGGTTGGAAAAGAAGCATATGAAATTTCAAAACAAATGCAAAAAAGCAATAGACCGATGCAATTAAGCATAGGATATACAACAATAGAAACAGAAGATAAGGAAATTAAAGGAAATATTGTTAGATACTTAAAACAAGTTGAAGTAAATGAGGTCTCATTAGTTCCATTAGGTGCAAACCCCAAAAGTGAAGTGCAAGAAATTAAAAGTAAAAATACTAATAATTTTAATATTTTACAAAAAGAAATATTAAATCTAGAAATAGAAGAAATTTTGCAAGGAGATGAAAATAACAAAATGACAAAAAATTTAAATGATAAATTAAAAGAATTAAGAAATCAAAAACTAATAAAAAAAGAAGAATTAAACTTTTTAAAAAAAGGTATTGAAACAAAAGCAGATGTATCTGATGAAGATGTAAAAAAAGTTAAAGAACTTGTTAAAGAAATTAATGAAATTACAACAGAATTTAATCGTTTAGAAATGATTAAAAATGAAATTGAACAGGAAGTTATTGAAGATAATCAAACAGAACAACCAGAAAAATCTCGGAATATTGAAAACTTTTATAATTATAATAATTATGAAAATAAAAGTATTTTACAAAATACTGACGATGTTCTAAAATCAAAAGAATATAAAAATGCTTGATTAAAAAAATTACAACACAAAAAATTAACAAATCAAGAAACTAAGTTTTTGCAAATCGGAACAAATTCAAACGGAAATCAAGATGCTTCACCATTGGTACCAACAACAATATGAGAAAGTATTATTGCAAAATTACAAGGTACATCTGATTTAATTAAAAATGTATCAGTTTCAAATATTGATGGTTTTTTAAAATTTGCTATTAAAAAAGATGAGAATGTTGGCGGAAAATGAAGCAAAGAAGGTGAAAAATTAACTGGAAAACTTGATTTTGAATCAATCCAATTAAATGGATATAGATGAGGAACAATGATAACTATTTCAGAAAGTGCAGAAGCAATGACAATAGATAATTTTGAAAAGTTTATTATTGATAGTTTAGCAATAGAAGTACAAAATGCTATTGAATATGCTATTACAAAAGGACAAGGATCTGCAAAACTTGAACCACAAGGAATAATTACTAATACTAATATTCTTAAACATAAATTAGCACCAACTGAAAAAAATATTTCTTATGATACAATTCAAAAAATTATTTCTTTACTTCCAACTGGTTATCATAATAATGCTAAGTTTATTATGAATAAATCTACTTTCTTTACACAAATTCAAGCAATTAAAGATAAAAATGAAAGACCAATTTGAAACCACACAAAAAGTGATGAAACATTAAAATACAATATCTTTGGTTATGATGTTATTTTATGCGATGAATATCCAGAATATTCAGAAACAGAAAAATCAACATTTATAACATTTGGGGATTTAAGTCAATATAAATGAAACTTTCAAAAACAATTAAACATTACTAAATCAACAGACTTCTTATTTGATCAAGATTTAATCGCATACAAAGCAACATTCATTGCCGATGGAAATACTGTGGCAAAATGATCATTTGTTAATGTAGTAAGAGAGTAAAAAGGAGATAAATTATTATGCCAGTAGAAACAACAACAGAATTTTTAAATTATATTAAATTATTATTGAGATTAGAAGAAAATGATAAAAGTTTTGATAAAGAACTTAAAACATTAATTTTATCGGCAAAAGAAATTTTATTAACTGCTGGCATTCCTATAATTGTTATTAATTCTGATAAAGATGAACAAATAAAAGATATCATAGGTATTTATTGTAAACATAATTTTGGTCGAGAAATTAATGAATTACCAGATTTATTTTATTGACATATTAGACAATTAAAATTTAAAAATTGAGCAAAATGAATAAAAGAAAATTTAATGACAAAATAATATTAATTTTTAAGCAAACTATTAAAGATGAAATTAATTGCCCAATTTTAAAAGAAAAATACCGAAAAAATATTTTTGGAGAAATATTATCTACACATATTAATGATTATTTTATTGCTAACCAACAAACATTAAAAATGGAACATAAAATTATTATTTATAAACACAATTTTAATAACGAAAATTATGTTGAAATAAATTTATTTGGAACTAATAAAGAATTTTTTATTAAAAGAATATATGATCCTAAAAATGATTACTTAGAATTATTTTTAACATATAATATTGGAGAATAAAAAAATGAAGAAAAAATTTAATTCTTTAAAAGATATAACATCAGAAATGGTTTCATCTATTCAACAATATACATTTGATATTCAAAATAAAATAAAAAATGAAGTTATTAATACTGGAAATAAAATTTTAGCAGAAATAAAAGAAAAAGTTCCGATTAGCAAAAACAATAAAAATCATTTACGAAATTATTTTATTTTAGAAATTAAAGAAAATGAAGATGAAATAATTGCTTACATAAGAGCAAAGAAAAAATATCAAATAGTTCACTTAATTGAATTTGGTGTAAGACATTATTGGTCTGGAACACAAATTATAGCACGCCCGTTTATGCGACCCGCATATAACAACAATATTAATGATTTTATAGAAAATATAAAAAATATTATTAAAAATGGGGTTTAAAATTAAATGAATTACTCAATACAAAAAAATTTAAAATTAATAAACGGGTTAATTTCTAAAAATTATTTTAAAATACCTATTTTTTATAATTTTGGTAAAATAGATAATAATAATTTATCAAATTACATTACATACTATGATATTACTGATCAAAGTATTTTATACGCAGATAATATTTCATATGTGAAAAAACAAGTAATTCAAATATCAATTTTTACACAAGAAAGAAATTTTTTATTAGAAGAAGAATTAGAACAAATATTAGAAAATAATAAAATCATTTTCAAAAAAATACAAAATTATTATTTAAATAGTGAAAAAATTTATATAACAATATATGAAGTTTATTTAATTAATACAAGAAATTAATTAAAAGGAGAAAAAATATGAACAAAGATAATTTAATTGAGTTTGGACTTTCAAATGTTCATTATGCAATTATTAAAAAAATAGATAATAAAATCAGTTATGAAACACCAAAAACAATTAAAGGTGCTACAAGTTTAGCATTAAATATTGCTGAAAATACAACTACTATTTATGCTGATAATATTCCCTATTATATTGCTCATTCTAATCAAGGTTATACTGGAACATTAACTATTATTAAACCAAGTGATACATTTTTAGAAGAAATTTTTGGATTAATAAAAGATAAAAATAATATTAGATTTGAAAAATCAAATATTCAACCAAAAGAAATGGCATTGGGTTTTGAAATTGATGGTGACACTGAAAAACGAAGAATATGACTTTATCGAGTTAATTTAAAAAGGTCTAATGAAACACACAATACAAAAAATGAAAATGTTGAAGCAGATACTTATTCATTTGAATTTAATTCTTTGCCCAGAGCAGAAGATAATATTATTAAAAGTTATATTAGTGAAAATACTAATAAAAATATTTTTAATAGTTGATTTAATGAAGTATATAAAGAAAATAATGAAATACATTCTGAAATAATTAAAATCAATATTAGTAAAATTAATAAATTAGATAAACCTATCATTCATGTTACAAACGCAGCAAGTACAACATCAGAAGAATTAAAACCACAATTTAAAACTGTTGTTTTAAAAGCAGTAAAGGCAGTAAATAGTTCTTTAACCGAGAGTGATTTTGATTACTTTATTGAAAGTAAAGGTGAAGACTGACCAATTAATATTACAAATGATAAAACTATCGAAGTTCAAATTGAAGGTAAAAACAACGCTATTGGTCAAACAAATCCGATTGATGTTGTAATTAAAAATTCTTAAAAAATATTTAAGAATTTAAAGGAGTTAAATATGAACAAAAAAATTAAAGTTGGGAATGTTGATATAAATATTAATACAAGTGCTTATTTTTTAGTAATTTATGAACAATTAACTGGTAGTGATTTAATTACTGATTTTGAAAAAATGAAGAATGAAAAATTTTCATATAAACAATTATTAGATATGTTGTTTTCTTTTGCATATAATTATGATAATAATTTAGATTATAAAGAATTTTTCCAAAGTATCCCATTATCAGAAATTATGAATGAAGCATTTGTAACAAAATTAAATAATTTAATAGCAGAGGTATTTATTTCAAATAATAATATTAATGAAAAAAAGTAGTTAATCAAAATTTAAATAAAAATTGAACTCATACTTTTATTTGTTTAATTAAAGAATGTGGTTATTTAGTTAGTGATTTAAAATTATTTACCTTAAAACAATTTTTAAATATTATCGCTTTACATTCAGAAAGATATCAAGATGTTAATAATTTTTCTAAAAAACCAACACAAGAAAAAATAAATAAAATATTTTTTGGAGGTTAAAATTTAATGGCAGAACAAATCAAAGGAATGCATCTTGAAATTAGTACAAATTTATCAAATATAAATACAGAAGTCAAAAAATTAACCGATACTGTTAATCTTTCAAATCGAAAACTTGCTAATCTTGATGCTAATTTAAAATTTAAAAATGGCAAAGAACTTGATAATTTGAGAAATAAAATTGTTGAATATAACAAAAATATTGAAAATACAGTAAAACAAAAACAGCAATTAATTAATAAAATAAATGAATTACAAAAAAATCAAAAAGAATATTTAAATCAAATTAAAAAAACTGAAATAGCAATTAAAAATGCAACAGATGAAAAACAAATTAAAAAATTAAATGTTGAATTATCTAAATTACAAAAGAAATTTAATGCAATACCAAGGGAAATTGAATTTACAAATTTAACTATTGATAGAATTGATCGTAATATAATTAAGTTTAATAGCGACTTAAAAGAAACTAACAAACAACTATCTAAAATAAGTGGCGATAAATTTATTAAATTTGGAAACAAATTATCAGATATAGGTAAAAAATTAAGTGCTTATATTACAATACCGTTAATTGGTATTAAGGCTATTTTAGGAAAAATAACAAAAGATACGATTTTATTTGGTGAAGAATTAAATAAAACAGCACAAAAAATTAATATTTCAACTGATAATTTACAAAAATTTAGATTTATTGCTAAAAAGATTGGTTTAGAAACTGAAAATATTGAAATTTTATTTCAAAAACTAAATAAAACAACCTATGAATTGTCACAAGGCATTATTAATGAAAGTACTGATGCATTTCAACAATTAGGAATTAATATTAAAAATACTAGTGGGGAATTAAAAAATACTGAAACTATTTTTTTAGAAACAAAAAATGCATTATCTAAAATAACAAATGAAACAGAAAAAAGTAACTTTATTTTTAAAATTTTTGGTTATGAATTAGGTAGTAAAATTGCTCCGTTATTATTAAAAAGTAATGAGGAAATAAAAAATTTAACTAATAATTTTGAAAATTTAACATTAATTTCAAATGAAAATATTAAAAAATCGACAGAATTAAGTAATAAATGAAGTGAATTAACACAAAAACTATCAATAATAAAAATGGAATTAGCAATAGGTTTATTCCCTATTTTTGAAAAGTTTGTTAATTTTATTGATAGTAATTTAATACCTTCAATTAAAAAAATAACTGATACTTTTAATTCATTAAGTGTTAGCCAAAAAGAATTAATATTTAAAATTTTAGGTATATTAACAGTTATGGCACCCACTGTATTAATATTCGGAAAATTAGTATCTATTGGAGGTTTATTAATAAATACCATTAATTTATTAAAAACAGCCTTTTTAGGGTTATCATCTTCAATGGGTGCAATCGGAATAGCAATAAGTATTATTGGTGCTTTATTAGTACCTTTATTAGCCCAAAATGAAGAATTTAAAGAATTATTAAAAGAATTGGGAAATATTTGTAAACAATTATTAATTCCAGTTATTGAATTACTTAAAAATTTATTTCAAGCATTAATGCCAATTTTAAAACCAATTTTTACATTATTTAATGGATTAGCATCTATTTTTGCTAAGATTGGAAAAGCAATTATAACTTTTTTAATACCTCCATTTAATTTTTTAATTAAAATTTTAAATAGTATTATATGACTAATAAATAAAGTATTAACAGGGCTAAAATATTTAACATTTGGATTAGTAAATATTCAAATCCCATCATTACCAGAAATTCAAAAACCAGCATTACAACAATCAACTCTTAATACAAAAAATATAAATAATAGTAATACATTTAATAATAATTTTAATATTTCAAATAATATGGATATTGAAGAAACAACAAATCAAATTCTTAGACAAATAGGAAATAAAATAAATAGGAGTTAACATTTTATGATAGTTAGAACATTTAAAATAAAAACAAGTAATAATGAAATTATTGACTTACAAAATACTAGTGATATATTAACCATTTCTTTTAATAATCTTGGCATTGGTTTTAATAATTATTTTTTAAATGTTAAAAATAACTTTATTTTAGAATCAAATAAAAAAATATTAAATGAATTATCCTTAAAATTATTATTTATAAACCCTAACGCATATCAAAAATATCGTGATTTTATTGAAAAAATAAAATATGAACTTGCTAACTTTGAATCATTAAAATTAATTTATGGTGTTACATATAATAATAACTATAATGAATATTATTGTGATGTATATATTAAAAATATCGGTAAAAATGAATTAAACCAGTTCAATAATTTAGAAATTGATTTTATTTTAGAACAAGTTTCTAATTGAAAAAAAGAAATTCAAATTGAGTGAGAATTAATTATTGATACAAGTGGCGGAAAAAAATATAATTATAAATTTGGAGCATTTAAATATACAAGTATTTATGATCAAACAAAGAAAATAAAAAATAATAGTGATTTACCAGCAAAAGGCGAAATAATCATAAATGGTGCATCAATAAATCCACATATAAAACTTCTTAAAGATAATAAAGAAATTAGCGAATGTAAAATTTATGAAACAATTAAGGAAAACGAAGCAATTATTATTAATACAACTATCGAAAATCAAAAAATTATAAAAGTTATTAAAGATAAAAATAACAAAATTAAACAAGAAATTAATATTTATGAAAAACAAGACTTTAATCTAAATACATTTTTCACAATACCAATCGGAGAATATAAAATTAAATACTTTAATGATTTACCAACATCAAAATTAGCAGGGAGTTTAGAAATAAAATACTATGAAGAATATTTATCAGTCTAATTATCTTAATATTAATATTTTTTCACAAATTAATTTACACTTTAAAGATAATAGTATTGTTGAAAAATATAATATACATGAAGATATCTATGTTTTACAAGTTTCAAGATTTACATTAAGTAAAAATAATATAAACGCCGTTATTGGTGATTATGTTTATATAACTAATGATATTAATCAAAAAATATACTTAGGAATAATAACAAATATTGAAAATATTGAAGAAAATAAATCTTGTATAGTTAGTTGTAAACAAATAATTGGAATATTTGATTTTAAAATATTAGTTAAAAATAGAATAAATGAACTTGCTTGGAATGATTTATATACAATTTTCGATCATTATTTTAATCAAGATAATTTTTTAAAGAAATTTTGAAAAAATAATTTAATATGAACTAATAAATCAGATAATGGCAAATATACATTTATAAAAGATAATCAATCAGAGATAAGTTTTTTTGATTTTTATAAAATTATTTATGACCAAACAAGAAATTATTTATCTTTTGAATTAGACATTAAAAATAAAAAAATTAATATATCTTTTAATTCTTCAAAAAATGAAAACTATTATTTAAAAGATAATATTAATGATATTTATAATTTAAAAATAGATGATTTTTACAAACAAGCAATTAATAAGTTAGATATTTATGATGAAAATAATAATTTTAAAGAAAGTTGATATTTACTTAAAAATAATGAAATTATTAATAATAAAAAATTAGAAAATTTAAATAAAATTTTAAATATTTGAAATAAAATTTCAGAAGAAATAAAATTTATCTTTGAAAAAGAAAAAATTACAATAGAA
>DWMO01000002.1:0-18898 GCA_018245175.1 Elbella theseus
AATCGAACATTGTTTGTAAATTTGAAGATCGTCTGCATATAGATGGTAGAGAGAAGTTAATCTAGAACTTATAGAATTTATGAAGAGTGAAAAAAGGATGGGAGACAACACGCCACCTTGAGGGACGCCAGCACCGATGTGTGACCAGGCAGAGTATAATCCTTGGACTTGGGTGCGATGCCGCCGTCCGTTCAAGTAACTACGAAACCAGTCAACCACCGTCGGAGATATGTTAAGAGAGCGCAGAGTGCATAAGAGGATGTCGAAGTCAACGCTGTTAAAGGCATTGCTGAAATCTAGCAGTACCAATATGGAAAGTTTCTGATTATCCATCCCTTTACGGATATCTTCGGTAATGCTAAGGAGTGCGGTAGTCGTACTATGACCAGGACGGAATCCGGATTGGAAAGGGTTTAGGACATTTTGAGCAAATAAAAATGAGCTCAGTTGGTTGTGAATAAGACGCTCAAAGACTTTGGAGAGGAACGGGAGGATGGAAATAGGTCGGTAGTCGGAGAAGCACGCAGGACGTGTTTTCTTGGGAATAGGAATGATTTGAGCGTCTTTCCATGGGGTAGGAAACGTGCAGGAGGATATGGATTTATTTAAAATATGGGTAATGATAGGGACGACGAAATCTATGATAGGTATGATCATTTTACGACTAATGCTGTCCTCCCCGACAGAATCCGAGTGACTTGCCATAATGCTCCTCTTAACATCACGATCAGAGAACTGACTAAAAGTAAAAGAGGGAAGGTCAGGAGTATGAGATACAGAAAGATTTTGAAGAGTTTCATATTTAGCATCATTATCAATGCACGACGAGGACGAGAAATGATTGTTGAGATCATCAAGATTGAAGTTATTTGGCAGAGAGTTTTCCCGACATTTCCCGACTCCTAGAGACCGTAAGAATTTCCAGACCCTAGATGGATCCGGATTCTGCACTGAATTATAGATATGGCGTCGTTGTGCGTCTCTACACACCATATTACAGCGATTTCTTGCCGAAATATATTTAGAACGTTTGCTTTCGTTCCCGGGATCTGACTTATACTTAGATTTAGCTACTACTTTTTTTAAAATCAGGCCTTTAATTTCATCAGTTAGCCATGGCGCAGGCAGGTGTCGGACACGAACAGGGCGAACAGGAGCATGAGTGTCGTATAGGTTGATTATTAAGGTGTTAAGCTTCGCAACTTTGTCATCAACATTACAAGCGTTGCGTACATCGCTCCAGTTCACCTTGGCGGCATCAAGACGTAATTGTTCTAAATCCATTGAACCAAAATTGCGCTGAAAGAGAATTCTTGACTTAGCCTTCGGAGGTCGGAATTTGTATGACAGATACAGTAGGTCGTGATATGAAAAAGCTTCGGCAGCACATTGGCCATGTTTAGCAACATGGTCAAGAGAGGATACAAAAATTAGATCAATAAGAGAAGGCTCGCAATTTGGAAAAAAGTGGGTAGCTGAAAGAGGTAACATGTGTAAATTCGCTGCAGATGAGGTACGTTTCAAACGCTTGGAACGTCCATTTTCTTTCAAAAGGCAGGTATTGAAGTCTCCCATAATTATAGTGTGTTCATATAAAGGGGTTAAGTCCTCTAAAATCTTTTCAAACTCTGCGAAGTAATTAATCGTCAGTGAAGGACTATAAAAAACACCTAATAAAAGTTTAGCATGCAAAAAAGTGACTTCAATAAAAAGGTATTCAGCTCCACTGCTTCCCTCCGATTGAGTCGACATATTTACAATTGAAAAAGGTATGTGTGATCGAAGGTAGATGGCAACACCACCTCCACCTTTGTTGGCGCGATCGTTGCGAATTAAGCGAAAACCTGGAAGGGAATAAGAAGTAGAAGGGAGACACGGTTTAAGCCATGATTCTGAGACAAGAAGAGCGTGAATATATTTGCTATCAAAGGAAGTAATCATATCAGGATAATGTGCCGGAATACTCTGAGCGTTAATATGAAGAACATTAAAATTCTTAGATACATCAGACAAAATACAGTGTAATGTATCATTTAGCGGAGGAATACTTTCAAAACTGGAATTGCTACTTGGTCCATTAGATGCAGAAAAGAAGGAAGGGGAGCTGCAGGCACCATCATTTGGGTAAGGTATCATAATAATTTCAATCACAGTGGTAAAGAGGTAATATTATATGTAAATAAAAAATAAATAATAATAATAATAAAAATATGTAGAAGAAAGGAAAAAAGAATAATGAAAATAAATAAATAAATAATAAAATATATCTATATATATGTACAATATTAAATAACGTAACGTCTACCCGCCAGCTGTCTGAAAAGTATATGTACAAAATAATCTTCAACTATTAATTAGATTGAATGCAAAATCGACACGATTATTACGATGTTCAAAATTATTTGACTGACAATTAGATAAAATGGCTGTATGATTAAGTAACATTAACCTAGCGGACGTTTGACATTAGATAATTATAATGTCATTGACAAGCATCAGAGTACATTAATACAAAATGGCTAACGCCTTATAAAAGTAAACAATATGACACAAATATAAGCAAAGATGAAAGTTATAATAAACAACGTCTAAATATAATGAATAAAGTAAATTAAAACTTAAAAACAGTTAGAAAAAACGCACAAGTGTTGAACACCGGAACTGTAACACGTAGCAATAGATAGTTATGTGTTATGACCATTAGACAAAAGTAAGAAAAACACTAAAATACGCACCAGTTACGAAGACCGAAATAATGAGTACTGATGACAAAGAATACATTACTTCTTAACTCGCTTGGTACGGGAAATAATTCTATCTCCAGTAATGTTACTGGAACTTGCACAAGGACGAGCCGGGGACATCGCAGCAGGCGCCGCAGATATTGCATCCAGGTCCGCCCGACACTCCACTTGATGACGGGAGCCATCCGGTGCCAGAATATGGATCATGCCATCTCTTGTCCAGCAATTAGTGATCCCAAAACGCAATCTGGCCTCCAGAAAAACTCCGTGGCGGCTTTGTGTTAAAAACTCCGAGAGTGTTACACCGGATCCTTTCAGTTTGGTTTTTGAAAACCAAATTTTATTTCGCCATGAAGTTTTAATGTGAATTTGTGATATTAATCTCGATTATCGATATCTCGGCAGTCCGCGAAGTTCGTAATATTATTATAAATACTTTTACAGACGGTTTTTTATATAGTTCAAATAGCTGTCCAAATACCGAAATTTTTATGTTGTTAAGTTATAACCTACATAGAATATAAGTTAACAACATTTAAATTTTATTATAATTTAAAAAGATTGAGCATACCGAGATCAGCTGTAGTTGTAGAAACACGAACCCTACTTTGTATTTGCACTATACCTCCCCTATACAACGTAAAGGTATTGAAAAAAAAATCAATTTTTTAGGTAATTTTCAACAGGCTTGGTAACTTGGAGAAAGATAGTCGTACAGAAACAGATTGTAACCTTAAAATTGTAGTTTTAAGATAATGGGATTGAAAAATGTTCACACGCGTGGCTCATCAGTAATTGTAAGAAAAGCAATGAAAAAAAGTTCCCAAATTTTTGCTCGTCTTTAGATCGGTCTACGGACTCCAATAATTTATTTTTGATACTGCGACCATCAAACTCTTAGAAAATTTAATGCCGTTTAATTTAACCTACTTATAAGCTCTGTACGGTGATTTGGTGTCGACTTAAATTATCATCGATCAAAGCAATAAAGTCCTTTTTAATTTTGGTAAGCAATTACTCGGAAAAAAATGAACGTACAGAAAATATTAGAAGTGTTTTGTAGACTGTAAAACACTCGCTATATGGTAGAATTGGTGGCTATTGAAAAAAAAAATTTGTTTTGAAGTGAAAATGTTGGCCAAAAAATGTAAAATATTGCATATTTAAGGATATTTGGACAACTTGGAATAACTTTGCACATAATGGATTAAAGAGGGATATCGTCAGTTCCATTTCAACCTCAGAGTGTCCTGAGAAGATCCTCAAATATTCAGAGTGCTGCGATTATTTTTTTCCGCTTTCCTTTTTTTCCTCGTATACGCAAAGTTTAGGTGCTTACATAAAAATCGATGAGTCCTAAATAAATAAAGAAATTGTTGTTTTCTACTTTTGTGTCCAAATTCATCACTATATTTGGCTGGCGATTATTGTTGAATTAAACGCATTGTATGAATATAACTTGCAGATGAAAGTCTTCGGGTAGATCGCTCCGTAGTTTTTCGTCAGAGCGCGGTGCGTTCGGACATTCATCACGCGGCGTTGACGTGGTTCGCCGCCGGAACACCTATAGCTCGTTATCATTATCACAACTTCCATTACACGAGTCTGTCTATCAGTATTCAACGGAGTTATTTGTCATTTACGCTTCCCTGCGCTCTACAAGGATATTATCGTCGTTACACCCGAGATTTCATACGAATTATTTATTATTTATTCGCCACCATAAAAATGTGCAGTCTGAATGAAAAATTGGTAGCGTATAGTTTTTTGCTGTAAGACACCCAGGTGCATGTTATCAACACTCTAAATCTAATATAATTACATACGCCTTACAAGCTCGCCAGCTCCTTATAAATATTATAACTTTATCGTTACGTATGTATCTATGTATGTACATCTCGAAGCGTAGCAAGTTCTGTTAGCAACAGTTTTAGTGTTAACAGTTTTATATAAGCCAAAAATTAAATATTTTTTTTTTTTTTATGGACAATAAACGTAAGCTCTGATATCTGTCAGCCCCGAGATATTCGAACTTACATGTTCAGTACAAGGTTTTGAGGCTTAAAACAAAAACTGTTCGTAACGTTGTGTGCTTATATTTATATTTCGAAACCTAAATTTGGTATTAAATATGATTAGTATTTCGTATTTCGTGGTGCCTACATTTGGCGGCAAAGTCGTGTGTCTACGTAATATCTACGTGGGCGAGGGTGAGTCAGGGCATCGCGGACTGAATCGTGGCAAGGACGTACGCCTAAGCCTCCTTTGGTACTTGTGGCGGAAAACAGTATTGTTTTGGTGACTTCGTGATCTCCGCACCTTTTTGTTTTTGTTATAATATCATCACCTCAGGTCTCTTACGAGGTGTACGAAGAACACCGTGCGCTAAGTACCTTTATCCTTACAGACCTGATGCGCTTTTGCTGCATTCATCACCCTCATTCGAAGGTTTCGAAGACTTCTAAATACTTCTTTTAGAACTCCTACTCTAACCGCTCGCGAACCCGGAAGTCTCCTTTTAGTCGCCTCTTACGACAGACAGGAAGGGCCGTAGCTCGTATCCTGGTCCGGAGTTGTAGGGGCTTCTATATACCGCAATTGCAAGATTTTTAATCCTGTCCTGCCTCCACATTATGAAAAACCTCCAAGGCTCGATGCGATCAGCGGTCAGCGTCAGTGCGATCCTGTGCTATAGAGAATCGACGATTGTCATTTACTTGTCAGATTTAACATGCAACCGATTGATGTTTCTAATCGATTTACATTCGACTCGAACTACACTAACTAGTTCATTGTTGTTGATTAATAGAAATATAAATATAACACTTTGTGTACACGTAAAAATTACTTTATAGGCGAAGTTTGTAAAAAGTACTTTGTAAAATTTCCAAAATTTACCCTAGATGTGCTTCGATAGTTCTATCCTTCAGTTTGGACAGGAAAGGATTTCAACCAAGTTCAGTCCAGCCATTTTCAACCCAGGATACATTCCCGCAGAAGCAGTGATAGCCTAGTGGTTAAGAATTCAGCCTCTCACTCTGGGGGTACAGGGTTTTCAAATCCATGGCGCGCAACTCTTTACAAAAGTGCGTTTTAAATTTAAATGTCACTTGCTAACGGTAAAACATCATGAGTAAACCTGCACACCTTAGAATTTGTAAAAAAAAAATTTCTAAGGTGTGTGAAGTCTGCCAACCCGCACTTGGCCAGCGTGGCAGACTATGGCCTTAGCCCTCTCAATATGAGAGGAGACCCATATTCCAACAGTGGAATTATAATGGGTCGATTATTATAGGTAGTATTAAAAAGCTTCTGAAAATTGAGGTTATGACTATATAGTTATTGGATGTTTACCAACATATTAAATTTTTAAAACAGATAAAATTGAAGACTCATCGTTAAGATTTATTTTATTATCATCTATTTAAATTGTCGTATATCATTATTTCATCAATACGATATATCAGAACAAAACTCGCCTATCTTCTGCTACTGACTTCCTTTATCAGACACTTCTACGATAAATAATCGACTTACATTTCTGAAATACCATCTAAAACAGTGTTATGTTAAACAGTGAGGTATTGGTGCGTGATACCAAATCTCCGAACCACTGCACTAAAGCAATATTAACTCATAGACATAAACTTCTACGGTCAAGGAACCCCAGCTTTATTAAGTTAGACCCACTCACGAAGCAAACTGACCCTTAAGTCAAGAGAGAATAACTTAAAGATAAATAGTTTACATTAAATATACATCAAACGATGACCATTCCAGATCTCATAATGTTGGGTAGCAAGCGATAAATTTGACAATTTATACACTTGCAAGACATAGTAATTTAAAATGCTAGGGTAACGAACACGGATCGACAGGTACAAGTGAAAAGCGTGAGCGGAAAGCGATTTGATACAGCAGGGCGTTACAGAAATAATATAAGGATAATAATAATAAAATAATTAGTTACATTTTAGTATAAAATGTTTTGTACACTAAGTTTCATTTCACTGTGTTCCAATTTATATTTATATAATAAGCTATCATATACCTAATACGAGACTTAAAATTATTGTTGTTTTAATGTAGAATGGAAGTGGTACATTTTAATGTTATATTTTATAAATACGTTTCGTATATTCGAACGCGTTAGCGGTTTGTATTCTATAATTTAATACAATCGATGTAGGGATTATGTAGTGTTGTGGAAGCCACAAAAACTAATTTGGTATTTAATACTAAACACATATTAAATAAGAACCAATATCGAGTTACTTTTGAATGTTATAATTATTTCCCTCTATATGGTATTTGAATAGGTGCTAAAACAATGTTGTTATAATATGACCCACTACTAACAAAACATTTATTGCTCATACTTACCGAGGTAATTTTTACATCACTAGAAATTCACTTTGAGAAATCTGGTAGTTACGAAATGTCACCGAAAAATGAAAAAAAAAAGAAAACCAATAGTACACACCATTATTTATACGACAGCTTCATTACAAATTACTTATTATTTATTTATGAAAAACCTTTGTTAAAGTCTATATAACATATCGTTATGAACAACTTTGTGACAAGCTGATATTAACCTTAAGGAGGCATTATGAGATTTATGTCTCTTTAGAAACACATAGTGACGATTTATCTCTGGCAGTTAATACTCACGATTTCTCTCGAATTTTCTTGGAAATTCAGGACAAAGACATACAGTTTTGAATGGTGACCATGCCCTCAAACCGGATATAAATAGGTGCGTGGATTGACATGAAATACGTGTGTATTTTGCAGTAAAAATATTATTAATATATGCAGTAAGCAAAACGTAAGTGAACAGTGAACTTCGATTAGTAGGTAAGCTGCGTTATGAATTAAAAGAAGTTATCATCACTGACATTTTATTCAGACCTTTCTTCATCCTGTATTGTACCATTATTTTTATCTGATGGATCTATCCTAGTCAACGTAATGCGGACCTCATCTGTTGTTGCTGCTCATGGTTTAATACCATTCAGCTGTGAGCACTATTATTAAAGCTGATCGCGATGTAAAAGTCGACGAGAGACCCAGATAAATAGTTATTAACCTCGTGTTAAAAGTACCGCTAAATGATTGTGGCCGCCTTTTCAAGCTAATCGAAGTAAACGAGTTGAGCCTTTGGCTTTTAGAGAAAATTGCAAATCGTCATTGTATTATTTTTTCTCCACAGCGGCGTAAGAAGCTGGACCAAAATTATTCGACGTGGTATTAGCATTTGACAACAATATTGTTTATGTAATTAGAACGGGATATATTTACGGAATAAATGCTATAAATAAACGTTGTATCCCAACTTTCACCCGGTATTTTATTTTAAGGGTTAATGTAAAAAGCCACAAAAGTATCTCATGCAAATAGGTTATCTTTGTTAGGAAACAAGTTCGATTTCCAGTCTTATTTATACGATGAAGTTTCCCGACTTACAATATTACGGAGGAAAGGATGTTGCAAAGTTTTGCCCGATATCGCATATTTCTCTACTGAATTTATCAGGATTGGCACCGCTAGGCTCTCAGGAAAGAAAGAAGTTATTTTCATGTAACACCTGAAATGATTATGAAACGTTTTCCATTTGAGCAATCACTATTTGAAATAAAAAATGAAGTTAATAATAACTGAATGATAACAACATCTTCCCTTACGTTTAATTCTATAAAAAATATTATAATTCTGAAACCAACTGCCTCCCAGTCTGAATAATAAAATGAACGTAGACACTTTTCAACTTCTGTCTAATTTGCATATGTGCTGCAAGATGCCGTTCCACTACTTACGCTTGAAGCAACAACTTTATTAAGATGCATCTTAGCTATTAAGGCTATTTTCAGCTGACGCAAGCACTTTCTAATCGAATAATTGAGAAATAAACAACCTCTGATTATTTTTCTTTTGTAGGTTAAATGATTGCAAGCTTTCAGAAGCTTAATACCTTTAAAAATATCAATTCCTACTGTAAATTTCACTAATAGTAAAAAAAATCTTATTACAACAACTTTGATGCGTAAGTTAGATAGATGATTTTTTAACATTAGATATTTAACATACCTACATATTGTGATATTTTCCCATCGTCATCGTATTTTACTAGACCACTTATTTTTTTTTCCCAATGAAACTTTATTTCTGACAGAGTGATGTAATACTGCCCCGTTGGCCGGGTGGTTGAAAACGTGACTGCCGATCGTGAGGTCCTGGGATTAAAACCCGCGTTGGGTACTATAGGATTTTTTTATTTAAAATTTCTAGTAGTGACTCGGAGTCTGGATCTGTGCCCGGGGTATGGCAATAGGCTTACCATCTATTTCATGGGACGTAAACGTAACTGGTAAAACGTGAGAATGTACTATACTCCTCTCCCTACTCCTTCGGGGATTACAGGCGTAATGTTACGTTTGATGTAATACAATTATTCCGCTATGCTCCTATGACTTGGACTTCACGCCATCGTAAGTTTCTTTAGGTTGCCTCTCGTAACGGGGTCTCAACTAAACTTAATTTTATATATAATTCGACGAGACCGTCCTTAGGGCACTCGTATTCGTGTGAAAGAGTACGGCTCAACAAAATAACATACTTATGAACACCGTCTATACTGTATGAATTTATCCCCAACAGAAAATGTTACTTTGTATAATTCAAAAGAGCCTTGATACGAAATTATATAATAGCTCCTCATTAAAATTTCCAAATGTTAATACAAGTCTTTGAAATTTCTATACTTTAGAAATCGGAAATTATATACGTGACATGAAAATGATGCGTATCGCATTTGGAGAACAAAATTCGTCAAATTCATCAAAGAACATAAGCCTTAACGGTTACATATGGATCGTGCTAAGGTATCATTCACACTTTGTAGTGTAACTGATCGTTTGTATTCCTAGAACATTGTTCTAGAAACTTCTCAGTGTACACCAAACGGATAACTACACAAGTTACGTAGCATGCTAACGGTTGGATGCTTGTAGCATACAAACTCCATTATATGTGTCGGTCTAGTCCGACAACGTATGTCACGATATTGTAACTTAATCAACTTAGAAACAGGATTTATATTAATAAGAGCAGTGATAGCCTAGTGGTTAAAGATTCAGCCCCTCACTCCGGGGGTGCTGGGTTCAAATCCATGGTGCGCACCTCTTTATAAAAGTGCGTTTTAAATTTAAAAAACGCTTGCTAACGGTGAAGGAAAACATCGTGAGGAAACCTGCACACCTTAGAATTTATAAAAAAAAAATTCTAAAGTGTGTGAAGTCTGCCAACCTGCATACTATTATTAATTACTACTATTGGTAATTTGGAATCAACGGTGATGTCAAGAAAAACCGCTGTGTCCACTAGACTTAATTCTTGTCGACTCAAATGTGGCTTGACATCAAAGTGCTGAACATTCGGGAGTGTAAACTTTATACAGTTTGTCTTTTTATTGATCAGGAATAAATTATTTACATTAAACCAGTGGACCACTTTGGAGAGAGCATTGTTCACGTCGTCAAAATTCGTTTTATGTCGTGGAATCTTAAATATCATAAATTTTGTATCTGTATTCATTCTCTCGGTATCTTAAAATTTAAATTATTCCGTTGATCAGCAACATTTTAATCTACTCATGTGAGTACTGGACTCGTTCAAATAACTGAAATTTACTATAGATGGTAGAATATTTTTAAGGTTCGCGCGGGGAAGTACCATTGCAATACTTATCTTTACCGTGAAGTATTGTTGCTGTAACAATTTGTATTTCGGTTATAAGGGTGTGGTTGTGTACCTGTTGATACAGGAATATATCAGTCCTTGAGAACTTAGCAAGGTTAATTCAGCCTCAAACAGGACTCTAAAACTCTTCGTTTAAAAATATTGTAATATATTTGTTGGCCATGTGTAAAAGTCTTATAGGTATTGCTAATGATTTTAGATAGTTTTAAATTACTGCTTTGAAAGCGGTCCTCATAGTTAAAAATAATAGGAGACGATATCGTAATTTATGTGGGGTGGATGGTAGTGGCAAATTACTGCTAGTGCTTCAGTACTTCGCAGGACACGTTGAGCAATCGATCTCGATCTTAGCAGTCAGCAGTCTCCGATGAGCTCCAATAAGTGATAGAGCTCATTGGAGGTCTTAAAGGTGATACATCTGTGCCGGGTGTAATGCATCGAAGTACAATTATATTGATTATTATTCCAAGAAAAAAATCAGCATATTTCCATTACTAATTGAATATCACAATTGTGTAGTTGTTACACATGGATACATCTTTAACAATGTGCTCATTAAAAAGCACATATTGAAAATAACAACTATTATTAATTAGCATACCTCGTTGGTAGAGTGGTTGCGAGTCCAACTGCCGATCGGGAGGTCCTGGTTTCAATTACCGAGTCGGATACTATTGGATTTATCTCATTTAGAATTTCTAGTAGTGATTTGGAGTCAAGAATTGTGCCGATGTATGGCAATAGGCTCACCATGTATTCCATGGGACTTAAACGTAACTGGTGAAAGGTGTAAGTGTACTGCACTCCTCTGTCTACCCCTTCGGAGATTACAGGCGCAACGTTACCTTTTAAAGGCGGTACAAACAACCGAAAAAAGTTTTCGTTACCTACTTAAACGATACTTTACAATTCCGCAATAAAGCAAGCTGGTCAAATATGCTTCCAACTTATTACAGTTGGGTAAGTTTGCAAGCCCAGCACCAGGACATAAAAATAAGTGCAGATTTATTCTATCCTAGGTGACATTAGATATGAATATTGTCGTTCACGAAGAGCCAAATTACGAGTATGTATGCGTCGGTAGCAACTAAAGTATGAATTTCGACTAAGGAAATATTAAAGTAGCTTTTTATTAAGTCTGGAAGTGTTATACCTGTGTAACTTTATGTATCTCGTATCTTTTAATTACACGTTTTACCATTATCCGTATTTAGGATACGTTAATCTGGATATACATAGGCTTGCCTTTGCTCGCGGCTTTGCTAGCGCAGAAGCCGATATTGCAATACATACCAAAAAATAATATATATAAACCTTTCTACCCCTTTTTTGCCCCTTTAGTAGAGGGTTTCTGGAATTCCCTTTTAAGTGCTCATTTACATAATTTAAGGAACCAATGTGCCCGATTCCATGCTTAGAGTTCCAGGGATGCGGGCTATGCTCGAGACTTCGCACGAGAGTGATTTTTCGTCAAAACCGGTCCAGTCATACTGGACTTTATTGATAGTTATCTGTGTGTAAATCCCATTAAAACTAGTCCAGCTATATACAGACAGATAATCAGAGAAACAAAAAAATTAAATAATATGCGTTTCTGTTATGTGTATCCTATAGACTTTCACATGCACTCATTAAAAGCTCTTATTTAACTATTACAAACAGACGCTTCAATTTTATTCATGTGTTTAGATTAATAGATGTAACCTCGGAGTCACATAACGAGCAAACATGCGTGTGTAATGCAGATCCGAGGCTGAAGTTTATTGCACGATAAAATCATAAGTGGAACAGCCAAACTGACAGCGATAGTGGGCATATTGTTCTGTTACCAGTTATACAATGTGTTGTCGAGTATACAAGATATTGTTAATTAACAATCGCTTAAATAACAATGTTACGCTTGTTTTCCCGAATGGGTAGGCACAGGAGTGTAGTACTCCGACACCGCAACTGTTATGTTAGTTTAATAACCCCTTGAAATAGTGGCTGAAGAAACAATATTATTCTTAAAATGGAAGTAATGACGATCCATGCCACTAGGAGTGTCAATCTCAAATGTACTTCGCTAACGTCGGCGCGACACGCAACAGACATTTATTGTATTGTACTCCGGTCACATCGCTTGTAAAAGCGTTGCGTTCATCTATCTACTTGTTTTAATTAAGGCGCCCCGAACAGATCAGACTTGTTGAAGCGCAAGTAAATATAGTACACTATGTATAAAGGATATAAATATTCAAATACGTCTACAATATACAATTGTTACACTTTCAACGGGTAAGAAATATTCGTCGTAATTCTAGCTATTTTTATGTCCTACGTCTGGACAAGCTTGGAGCGTACTCCAATACCACGAGTCAGCGGTTACTGGCCGGATGCGGGTTAATGGCCAACCTGTTTGTTAGATCTTTTTAACTGCCCCCAAGACCTCCCACGAAGTTGTACTATTGTTACGCAAATACAACAGCCGAAACCATTTTCTTAACGTGCTCTTCGAAACACGTAAACTAAGTTGTCATTTTCTTGTTAATTATTGTTACGCCCAAGGGCCGACCGCGCCCAAAGTTGTGTAACTTTAAAGATTACTTTTGGCAGACGTTTTCAGATGGGATATAAAGAAAATCAAAATAGAAATTAATCGCCGAAAAGACCTCCACTCGAAATATCACAAAACATATCATTAAAAGAGGTTAATTCCTAGAAAGCGTAGTTCTCCAAATCTGTATGAAAAAATGAATTATATGTATAGTCCCACCGAAACAAGTTTTTCAGCTGAATCTGAAACCGAACCGAACTTTCGGCCTCGCTCTCAGTTTCGACCGAAACCGAAACTTACTTAGACATATTTAAAACTAGCGGACCCGGCAGACGTCTTCCTACCCGGATAAGCAATGTTACATTCAATATTTTATTTAAAAATGATTTCTGTGTAGCTTTAACCATTTAGGTTGCACACGCGACGGAAGCTTAAAAAATGGAGTAACTTCTCCCGTTTTCCCAACATTTCCCTTCACTGCTTTGCTCCTATTGATTGTAGCGTGATGAAAAGTATACTATAACCAGCTCAGGAATATGAAAAATAATTGTACCATGTTTCGTTAAAATCCGTCGAGTGCTTTTTGTTTGTATTTGACAGAATTGACCTCTTTACAGATTTATTATAAGTATAGATTATTAAGTAATTTCGGGGAGCTAAAAATTCCTATACCATATAGTGTATCTATTTAGAAAGTTCTAGAAAGAATTCCTTACCATTTCGGTGCTCAGTTCCGGTACAGCTGGGACTTCGGGAATCAGTTCAGCGATAATGTCTGTCTTAAGCATTTCCTAGAAATTACCAAAGTAACTTAAGACACATAGTTTTTATATAACACTTTCAAGTGATCTGGAGTGTTGATGTAAAGCGAATACAAGTTCACATAAAATAAATGTAAAGAAAAACTACTTGGAGGATATCAATATTACAATCGGTACCACTAACACAGTTTTAAAACGACGGTTTTCTCAGACGGTTTTTTCAGAGTGCACAAATGTAATTTTTTTTACTGTACGCATTATAAGGGCGCCTTCAAATTTGTCACAAATTGCCGCGCGGAGGCAGCGCGACTGCCGCGCTGCGGCCGCACTGCTGTCGCTAGGTTTGAGAATCATAGTGTTGTACATTTAGTTTTAACGATGGACTCCGACTAAGAAACACTGTTTTAGTGTTACTATTAAAACGATCGCAGTCACTAGTTGATCGATGAACTGATGCGCGACCGCAGTGCTGCAGGCGCGCTGCTTTTTGCAATAAATTTGAAGGCGCCCTAAGGGGTATTATGACAATACGCTGAATTTGTACAAAAATAACTAAGGTTTTGTAACCGGATTCATTATACGATGCTAAGTGGTCCCTGCCTTATCAGACAGATGCATTGCATTATATTATATATTTGTTGATTATCTATTGATCATCATATTATATTGATGTTTCTTGTTATTAGTACCATTTTAGGGACATTCAACTGTATTGCAATTTTAAATTTAGAAAACATATTTTCTACTGTCTTGTTTAAAATCAGGACGACGAAAAAAAAAATTTCACACGTCACTATCACATTTAGCCAAAAAATCTGATGTTTTACTTAGATACAACAAGCACTGATTTCGTATTTGTTTCAGATATGTGGTTTACTTACGGTCATCAGTGGCAACACTCGACCCTTCACATTTGTTATAGATATAGTGAAAATACGTTTAATGTTTCCATACTCTACTATGAACCGTATGAGAAAATCGCCTCACTGCACTGTGGCGCCTCATTCGAGCTGGTAATATTAAACCTTGTACACTTGTTACATAACTTACAATGGAGTAATGATTTTTTTTAAGTTCTCAATATAACTTTTATTTATCACAGACGAAGCAATCATGGAATTTAACTACTAATCAAACTAATTTGGCACGATTAACAAAGAACTAAATTTTACAATTATATTATGGTATGATCCTGAAAAATAAAAATATATGGAAATGACAATGCACGTAAAACATATTTATATCTAGATGTGTTAGCACTAAAGCGAATTGTTTCACGCCGGTCTCATGCTGATGTATCTACATATAAAATTGGAAGCAAGTCAAAGGAAGAGGAGATGAGAAGGATAGGAAGGCAGCCGAGAGCCGCCACAATATCAAGACTGTAGGATGTGTATCGAAAATAGATCACGCTCCATGTCTTCCAGTTATTGACGGTTCACACATGCTGGTACAGAAATACACATGAAACTAATTACGATAAATTGTTAACGGGGTGTCAAAACGCTCCTTAAATTACGATACTAATCTTCTACAAGAGCAAGACTGTCCGGGCAGTAATCACCTGTGCGACGTCCGAGGGCGCGTTGGCGACGGGCTCGGGGGTCGCGGGCTGCGACACTTCGCATTCGGAACGGCAAAGTTCGCTCGGCGGCAACGGGAAAGACTCGGAACCGTCGCCCGGCGGCGCAGCCTCGTTCGCTTCCGACAGCGACGGCGGCATGGAATCTTCGGGTGTCGATATCACTTTGCCCATGTCACCACCGGCTTCATCCATCGGTATATCTACCGGTGAAGTCATTTCACCGTTCGTAATTATTTTGCTTTCTTCGAGTTGCTCATTACTTTCTGTATTATCTACAGTGATTTCCATGATGTCTTTGGTTTTGTTTTTTAAATTTTCCATTTCGGTGTCATCGTTACTTTTAATGCTGTTAGAATCGATGTTGTCGGAATTTATGACGATCGTAGGCGATTCCAATATTATTTCAGAACTATCGTGAACTTCGGTTACTATGTCGTCAGCATCATTCTGTGTAGTTACATCCTCATCAATGGCAGATGGTAATGGTGATGGAGTATTGTCTCTCTCCGGTTCCGATGTTTCGACTACGGGCTCAGCAGAGGTCTCATCAGTAACATTTACAGTTGTCTCAGAATCTAATGTGTTCAAGTCCTGTTGTACGATTTCTTGATCGGCAGCAACTTCAAGTTCAACAGGTTTCTCAACTTCGGACAGATCAACTGCAGATTCGTCAGCGATTTCGACAGGCGTATCAACTTGAATTTCGGGTGTAACATAATTAGCAGACTCCGATAGTTCTTTGTATTCTGGGATATCTTCATTATTTTCACGAGCACATGGTTCATTGCTAGTTTCAATTTCGGATACTGTTAAATCTTTCTGTTTTTCAGATTCAATTTCGATGTTCTTTGGAGATTGCTGTGCTCCAATTTCATCGGAAAGAGAACATTCAGAGGAGACTGTTAAAGCTTCGGAGGGGGTATTTAGAATTTCAATTGGTTTGTCGTCTGATGTGTCATCTGTTTCGAGAATTGTGTCTGCAGTAGTGATTGTTGGTGCCGTGTTTGTTGTGATATCAGCAGTTTTAACAAGTGAAGCATCTGTCAGTTCTGGTGCCATAGTGGTAGCGGCAAAAGAAGCCACTGATGAGGGAGGGGGATTTGCAGGTAGGGGTGGAGGTGTAGGTTCTATCAAAGGCATTTGATCAACACAAACCTCTTTTTTAACAGGAATTTCAGTTGCAGGGACGGTTTCTGGCGATTCAACAATGGTCTCCTCAGGTTTGCTTGGTTCGTTTTGTTCCTCCACTTCAGGCGTCTCAAATTTGGGTTCATCTAAGGATAGTCCATTGACGGGCAGCTGTTCTGGCTCCTTTACGGACTTAACTTCGGAATTGTCACCTTCTGGACTCTCTTTAGCAGGTTCATCGGCAGCAGGGGTTTCTACTTTATCAGTTTCCGGAGTGCTACTACCGTTTGTAATAGGTTCAGTTACTGGAGTCTCGGGTGTTTTTTCCTCCTTAACATCTGCTTCGGGCTTTGCTTCTTCAGCTACTTCATTCACTTCAATTTCTGGGGTAGTTTCAGCCACCTGTAAATTTTATTCACATTGAACAATTTTTACAAAAAAATATTCAGAAAATTAGTCTTCTATATATTAAACGCTCTATAATCACTTGCACAAAACTAACACGAGCACATTGGATACCTTGTCATCGGCCATGGTGGCAAACTTGTATAATTCGTGTACGTTATAAGAATTCGAAGCAAAGACTGAAGGGAGTCCCAGCCGTACAGTGTAATTTATAGCATAGTTTTTGTAACGGAAGATTGATTCTCATTTTTAGATAAGTAGTTACCCTTCAATGCTCATGTTCATGTTATATCAAATTTCAGTTGTGTAGCAGGGCTGGCACAAGCAATTGACATGTGGAAAATGACCAAAATGAATAATCGCATTTGTGGATTTTCGATAACATTTAATGCCTTATTATAAACATTTCCTCGGAACGAGAAATAGTCATCTAAATTGGAAGCAATTTCAATTTCAAATTTAACATGCTCCAGCTCCATCAACAAGCAAACTGTTGTTATCAAAATAACAGAATGAAAATTTTAATCCAAATGATACATTATGAAGTTACATATCATACCAAATGATTGAAAAATACCTTAGAACAGTATATTTTATTTGTAAGGCATGCAACCACAGAGTTGTGGCAAACAATAAAACGATACTGGCGCACAAGGCCGTCTCTGTTTACTGAAGTAGAAACGTATAACTCAAGTGCCTCGTTGGGCCATTCGGTTAATCATTTCAGGACATTACCAATCTGTTACGGCTTTAAATATAAATAGCTTTAGATAAGATATTAATATATATTGAATATAATACAGAAAATATATTAAATATCAGAATAATCATTTTAGACGTGACTTGGTGAAGGTAATATAACAATTTTTTATATTTATTTTTCTTTTAACAGCCATGTATTTTCTCAAAAATCTGCTTGATTTACGACTAAAAATGAAGACAGCCAACGTATTAAGGCATAATGTTCACGGAATAAGCGGCAGCCACCGAAATGTATAAAAACGCACATTTTTTAAATTTACAAATCAATTCATATTTTCATTTAATTTATATTAAAATAAGAGTACGGAAAAAATTCCCATTATTAGGGCATCATAACATTATCGACAGGAACGCCTATTTCACGGGCAAGTTCGGAGACCTTCAGCATAAAAAACGTTGAATATGAATTCAGACAGTGAACTATTTAGAATTTCTATAAAAAAATATCATCACGCCCGTATTTCTGCGATAGTAAAGTGAAAAAGATACACGAGTGTTGTACACCCATGTTTCGCCGATTGTTAACATTGAATAAGTTTTACTTTTGCATTTTGTATATTCCGTAACGGAAATGTAGATGTGAGCATTGTATTAAAACGTGTCGAGAAAAAAAAAGGTTAAGTATGCAGTAGGTACATTACTGAATAGGAAACAGCGGATGCGTAGAGTAATATAACGATAAAAGTCGTCACAGACGGAGCTATAATATTATAAAGCTATATTGCATAATATACCATTGGAGACCAATTTATAATATTTATTTCGTGTACTGCCCGCTTTGAGAATCACTTATTTTCTAAACGCCTCCAAAAATTACTTTATACATTTTTTAATATACCTAGAGTGTCATATGTCTTATTCTTAAGTTTTTCAAGGGCAGTAAAAGCGTCTGAAGAATATACCCTTTACTACCCTATAATAAGGAGCATTATAATAATATTACAAAATTTTTTTTATAGTAACGGTCGAGAGATAGAACTAACTATAATTATGTATATTCATCTCTTATCCACATAGTCAAAATTTTTTAACAAGCAAAGCGATAAAGCAAAACGTTATCGTTTCACAGACAATGATTGCCAACATATATAATATCACATAACTACCGGCAGTTGTAATTTACTAATATTTATATTATATAACAATATATTAATACATAATATACTATATTATAGCGCCGTCTGTGCCTACGTTTACTCCCGCAGTAAGACGTTTT
>DWMO01000003.1:0-18719 GCA_018245175.1 Elbella theseus
TTATTCTTGTTATGGAATAGGGGTGCACCTATTGCCATGCGTCTTGACACACATCCAAATTCCGAACTTCTATTGAGAATTTAAAGTTTTCTTATTTAAGAGATCGAACCTAGGAGTTAGGTGCAGTGATGATGCGTGCGACTGTTGAGCAAGAGATTGCTCAGCAGTCGCGCGCGCAACCACTGCACCGATAAGATAGTTAAATTATAGGTTATCTTAAAATTGAACGAACAGGAGTGTGTATCAAAATAAAGGAAGGCTTTATGATGTGTTATGTCGGCGTTTGTTGTCGTGTCATAACTTGTCGCGGCGAGGTTCGTTACACGTCGGTAACGTTACACGACAAGCAACCGGACACCTCGCTGCGTGTCGCTCGCGTGTGGCGCCCACGGATGCGTTGCTCTCCACCAACCGTTCCTTTCAAAATCTCCAACAACAATACCAAAAATCCATACTCTATCTTATGTAGAGTTGAAGATAAAGTTCAATCGTGTACTACTAGAACCGCCTGTATCTAACTGTCGATACCAGTCTGATGATGACACTCTATCTTAACGTTAATAGTATAATTCACTATGTGCAGTTATTTCAATGGGATAAACTCTATTGAAATAACTGCGCAAAATATGCTACGGTTTTTGACGTAAACAGTTAAGCGGCTCCTACCTTCCAACAGCGACACAGGTCAATGCTACCAAACATATAATATGTTATTTTAATATACACGCCTGGGATTTTAAGGGATTAACCGTTAGGTACATGTGTAAGTGAAAATATTTTTCTGTAAAATTTGAATTTTCAGATTATAGGATCTGATGAAAGAGTAAGTACGAGTACAAGAAACGCGTTTTTCTCGTGGCGATCTTCATTTGGATAGCGACGCAAGAAAAGTGCACACGCTGTGCTTACAGATTAGCACTTATAGTTAGGTTACAAAAGCTCGTACAAGCCTCGCATACAAATAGGGAGGTAAAAGTAGTCCAAAACAAGTTTATTATCCCGGCTTTAATGAACTAGAGCTAATAGAAGCCATTAATTATTTTGAGATGCTGTTTAAACAGTATGAAAGATCAATTATTATTCAACGTTACTCAATTATTATGTTATCAATAAAAGGTAATGTAATAATCATGATCAAATATCTGTAATATCTTCAGTAAAATATATTATTGCATACTTATATACGGGAATAGTCAAAAGCTTATGAAAAAACTATGTGAATGTCGAATGAAACGTGTATATACATAGTTCCTATCATATAATTCAAAATAAAATCTACAACAAATTGCATTATTACAATTCCTAATATCTGTTCGGATGGAAGAGGATATCAATGACCTTTTGAATACTTGAAACATATTTTATAAACTTGTTTAGTCACTGATCCATTACCCGTCTGTACACATTACGTAAGCAAACATCATGTTATAACGGCACCAATAATTTGGAAAGAGACAAATATAATTCGCCTATTAATTGTCGAGATGCGCCACAAAAATCAAATCTAAAAACTAAAAATAACAAGGCATAACCACCTAATCGTATCGTGCTGCCCCCGTTCCTAAATCCACCATGCGGCGGAATGCCGGCGAACGAGTTTTCTATCCGTCCTTCTCTTCTCTACGGCATATCTCTGTCTGTCCTTGTCAGTCGCTTGTCATTTTCTATAAGTTTTTCTAACATTCTCCGCTCGTACCGCCCCGTCGGTTTCGACCTAACGCCTGGCTCTCCAGCGATAACTTTTGTTTGTTCAACCTTGTGTGAGACACTTATGTTGTTACGCTCGGTTATGGTTGACTCGATATTTATTTACCAAATTATAATGAACCTCTATTGCTCCACACTGCTCCCACTGCCTTTTAAATGCTCCATAATTACTTCAATAATAATTTTGACTACGTGCCAATTACGGAGGCTTCTATTTCGTTGTGACATGTCTTTTATAAACATATTCATGTTAGTAATCGCATATAACACATTCAGTGGGTAGTTAGATAACATTCAAGTCAATTAAGCACGACAAAATTGAAATTGCTCATTGGACTTTGCTGAAATCTTAATCTCAACTTTCTCCGCACTCCGTTTGCTTAATACTAACGACTTACAAATTAAAAGAGACCGAGACGTGTGCCAAAGGTAACTTTATGGGCTTCGCATGTCTTATATCAATAAATTATTAACTACGCTCCTTGTTTGATTTAACATTCTTGCCCATTATTTGTCAAATCGAAAGAAGCTCTATGTCTTTCCACTATAGCTTAAATTCGTTTAGAGGATCGAAAAGAATGGTTATTGAAATTTCGTCTTTAGAGTCTAGGCTCAGCGTTTATTTTCGTGTACATGTGCGTGAGCCCGAGCAGGTACAAATGGTAGCAAACAAGTAGGTATTGAGCGTAAGCGGGTAGAGGCGAGAATCTTTAGTTTTAATTAATACGCTGAATCTAGGGACGAAGTACTTGCTATTTTCAATTAGGCCTCGGCGCCGGTAGCGTGTTTTGAGATGTGTGATTTAATAGGATTCTGTAAGTATTCCGAATATAATGAACATAATTCCAAATACAAATTTAGCATGAACCGAGGTCAGTCGCTGACAGGAGCGAATAATTTACTGTACTCATTTATACCGTACAAGAGCCATACATTGCGTTATGCAATTATTTTGCCTCATTAAATCAAGTGGTCTTTGCGGGCGACTAACTTTCCAAGATACATGTAGGCTCTTTCAATATAATATGTAAATACGCGACTAATAAGCAGAAGTATCTGTAATTATCTGAATTTCAGCTATCAGTCTATGTAGTTTAAAAATCACGAATACCTACATATTTGTTGTTCTCTTCACTTCTTTGCCCCTTTAATTACTGAAGATAGGCTATTAGAACATCACCCATCGGCCTGCGTAACGTGAAACTGAAAAGCATATCTGTCAATTCGCGAATTGTACAACATACCTATATTATGATGCACATATGATATGTATGTATTAGTTTCATTTGTCGCAATTCTTTGGCAACTACAATAATATATTATTTAAACTTTGGTAGAAATCACACGCAGTCGACAGTTCGGTGATGTTTGATTTTAAAACCACGTCGAGGTGAGAAATTCTAGCTAGAGGTTTGTTGAACTTGTAAAGTCCTGCAGCCGAACGTGTTATAAGAATGGAGTCGTATTTAGCATTCTGTTCCCCGAAATAAAAACCAATAATAAATCAAGTTCCAATGTAAAGAATATACAATAGTTGATATTCTAACGTTGAATTAATGTTAGTTTTTCTTTGCAACATTTTTGACTTGTTAAAAGGTATGCTTTGAAATAAATATAAGAAATAAAATCTTGCTTTTTGCACGATTTATACGTTTAATTTATTATATCCACATGTTTTTTTATAAATAAAAAATATACAGCATTAATGGCATTTATGGGGTTAACACTATTACCATTAACACTTTCGTCGTCCTGCGGCTGGATGAGACTGCTTGAGGTTATAGTCAGCTACTTGTATGCTGACCAAGAAACAACTTGGCAGATTAAAGAGAATTTAGAGTACATTACGAAGTACTCTAAAGTGTGCCGGTTTTCTCGCGGTATTTTCATGTACTTTTACTGCTAGTAATATCTATTCTTAAAACGCATATATTTTCTAAAACGATCTGCACTAAGGTTTCAAACCCAGGACCCCTGGAGAGGGATGCTGTATTCTAAATCTCTGTATATGTTTATTTTTTAAATAAATGTAAGCTCTAAAATATTAAGTTTTTATAACCAATGTTTTTTTATATTAAATGTAGCTTGTTAATGTCTAAGCAATAACTAGCGAACAGCTGTATGATCGTGGTATATATTTCATTTCACAAACGCATACTTCTACCTAAATTGAAACGGATATTAATAAATGATGCCGAAGTCTATGAATTTATTTTCCTCGGCAATCTTGTTCTCACACCTATCGGATCGTGTAAAAAACGAATTATTGTGGCCAGTGTCACTATAGGTACATAATCATAAATTTCGCACAGCAATTTAGACATCTCGCTAAATTTGTATTAAGGTATCTTCGAATAGCATACGAAACATTTATGAGTATTGAATGATCGTTATTAATGGTAATCATATGTACATATTTAGTTGTATTGTAAATTCTAACCAAATAAATGAGGTCTACGACCTTTTGATCAAGTGGAAGAGAAGCAATAAACATTTTACGGCCTAACTAGTCTTTGCCTGTACTTCGGCATATCTATTATTTAATTTATGGTTTATGACGACGCTGTTAGTTATCCCGATTTAATGTCACGCTTCGATTATTATTATTATATTGTATTGCATTGTACAAATCCACGTGGGCTTCTTTGTTCAACTCCAAATAGGCGTCATGTTGTAAATATGTACATTTAAATAACAGTAATTACAAAGTTTACCTGTAGGGTTTAGATTATTGGTAAATTAACGTTTAATTTTATTAATGTCAGTGAGTTACTTTGCAAGTAATATGCCATTGTGGTTTATTTTTCGATGGATCGATTTTTTTATTCGGTGGACAAAATATAAACGAAGAATTTGATTTTAGATGTCTGTTATAAATTTGGCATTTTTATTCTTTTCGTTAATGGCTCTAATAGAAAATAAAGTGGAGCCAAGAGTAGTGCGAAATCACTTTTCGACATTCCACTGTGGGAGCAACAGTACAGTGTTTAAATCTGAAGCCAAAGGTTCTCGCAACGCAGTGATAGTAAACAATAAGATATAGATTAGAAACGGCAAAACCTGTTCTTCAAATCCGTTAGCAGATTGGTACTTTTTATACGACAGCAAATTTCTATCGCTTTTGAGTACTAATATCGCGCGACCTATCTAAGGGCCAAATCCTAAAACGAATATGTCTCGAAAATCGTAGGTTCTTAAACTAATTTGATACCTACTTTGATTTGAAAATGTTCCAATCCCCCCTCTCCTCCATCTTTAATTTAATAATATATAATTCGTTACACATTGTACAAATGCTACGGGAAATCGTTCTTTATTATAATCTATATTTGAATTCCAATTCAGGTTTGAAATGGAATATTGGGTGTTACATTATTAATGTGAATCTTGGTAAAACAATTATTCGCTTGTTTAATCGTCTATTTTATTTCATCCCTCCAACCCTCTATATTATTCATGTACTTTTACTAGCCCTACAAATATCTCCAACGCCCACTACGGGACTGTATCGTTTAATTGATACATTACTGCTGTAGATCATGTAAGTAGGGGCCAATAATTATAAAGATGGGCTTAAACATCAATTTAACATACTTACGCATATTTTAATAGCTAATATGGGAATCACAGTTCAATCGAGAGACTTGTGATGGATGCATTGGGCATTACGAAATGATTCATCTCTGTAATAAGTTTTTCAATGTTATAAATTATGTGTACCAGTAACATTAATTTTCTTCTAACGTGACTTTGACTCTACTATAGAAATTTAAATTGCATTATATTTCTGTGGCAGTAATTGTATGCAATTTGATGAAGGTTCTATTATATTGTTGTGGTAAGGTTTATGTTGCCTTAAATTGATTTATAGTTAGTATATAATGTATGTTAAATGTTGGCGTGTAAAATTTTTTTTCATATATATTCAATCAAGAAAGTACCGGCAAAAGATCATTTAAAAAGCTCGTGTAAAGGGATTGTCGAATTATTTCTATACTCATATGGAGTTTTAGGGCTATTTATAATTTAGTTTATTTACTGTACTCAAATTGTTAATTACCCTCAAACGTGTTTTGCGATTTTTACAATTGAAATAATTTGTCTTAAATTATACATTTTAAATGGAATTTCGTGTGCCGATGCGCTGAAAACGTTGTATAAGACTTACGGTGAATCGGTTCTATGAAAAACGTGTACATATCAGTAGTTCAGAGCATTTAAAAGCGGTTGAGATGTGGTGGACGGAACTTAACATCGCTAAATTGAAGGAAATTGTGACTGAAAATCGTCGTTTAAGTCTGTGAGAGATAGTCGCTGAAATTTCTATGTATCACTGTACGTCCGTATCATTTTAAATGATTTTTAGGCTTGAAAACCGTTGTCGCTCGACTATTGCGAAAAGAACTCAATTTTCTACAAAAACTCAATCGTGTAAAGGTCGCTGAAGACATGTTAGAACGATTCAATTCCGACCGCACATTCATGAAACGCATTGTAACTGGTGATGAGACGTGGGTTTACGAATTTGATCACCACGATAACGCACCTCTCACAAAGCTATCATTCTGAACGAATTTCTGGCCAAAAACTCAACAAATCTCATCGAACAGCTACAGTATTCATCTGATACGGCTCCGGTAGATTTTTTCTTTTTCCAAAACTCAAATTACCACTTCGTAGGCGCCCGTTTTCTGTAAATAGATGGCATAAAAGAGAATTCGCAGCGAATACTGAAATCGATTCTCAAAAATGCGTTTAAAAATATTTTAATGATTGGATTATTCGTTGACATAAGTGTACTATATCGGAAAGGGCCTACTTTGAAGGCGATGTAATAAATTTTGCGAAATATTACATATTTTGCGTTTGATTAACCAATTCCCGGTGCTTTTTGACAGAATGTATATACTAATCATTACCTACTGGATGTAATTAAAATATTAGACGACTGATCAGAACAAAACCTCTGTCTTATACATATGTAGTTTTTTAACTTATGGTCTAGCTTTGTTTCAATATCTTAACATTAAAAGAATACCTTAACTAACGGTAAAGCAAAACATTGCAAGGAAACCTGAATGCTTTACATTTCCTTATCTTTAAGACTTCATTCTAACCCTTATATATTATATTCAGACTCTTAAATTCTACCAAGGCGCACTTTGTTAGCGTAACAGACTGTAGATTTAACAAACAGATAGATTTGATTTGTACAGGCGATTTAATTTAATTTCTTGATGATTTTATTACGAAATAATTAGATTACAGGCAATATATTGATATATGCTGAGATTCTTACGGAGAGAGCTTTTTGCAGTTTAACAATCTTGACCTTGATTTATACCATGAAGAACACGATCTAAAGAGAAAGTTCCTGTGCGTCACTTAATAAGACCAGAATACTACTTATCGCCCCATAGTACTTAGGCTACGCTTAGCGATCTGGATCATGACTGTACAGCTGCACAGTGAAAATGAAACGTAAAATAACGCCTGTAATCCTTGAAGAGCTAGACAGAGGAGTGTACGTTTCACCGTTCACACTCCCATTTTGCACCGGTTAAGTTTACGGTCCATCAGCTATTGTAATGAATACTATGAAAATGACCTTCAATAATGATTTTTATCTACATTACCTAATATACAGTATTCAGCACTCGTAGCCATTTGACACGATCATCCTAGTAGTCCCGCCAGGTCACTTATGTAATAGGCAGAGAGCACGGAGTGCCAAACATCTCTATCTTCTTATGCATATCTTATTTTTGTATTACAGTTTTTATGGGCAGCTTATATGTAATTAGTTTTATTTCATGGTATATATTATGCAGTTGATTCGTTCATCAATTAATGTGGCCACATGTGTATTGCACACTGGTTGTTTGTTGGTTTTATTTGTTCTATTAATCAAATTGCAAACTTTGTAATATATATAACCCTCAATGCCTCCACCACCTATAATAAGTTTGACAACTTCTTATTTGACGTATGACAATTTCGTATTTGACTTACTTTATGCAAGGCAGTTTCTGAGACTTCTGAGTCCTCGCCCAGAATACTTTAAAGTGATTATTTGCACACGGTAGCCTGTTCATATTTATAAAACGCTTATGTACTTATAATGTCCTACGAATTAGTATTGGTTTGTATATAATACATATGTACTCATTTTTTTATTCTCTCGATCCGATATGGTTATGGCCATAGTCTGCCAAGCTGGCTCGCACTTGGCAGACATCACACATTATAGAAATTATATTGTAAACTCTTAGGTGTTCAGATTTTCTCTTATTATTTTCTTTCACCTTTATAGTAAGTGATATTTAATCTTTAAAACGTACACTTTTGTAAAGAGGTGCGCGCCAGTATTTGAACTCTGGACCCCCGGAGAGAGCGGCTGAATTCTAAACCACTAGGCCATCACTGCTTTACGTGTATAAATAATATGTATTATATTAAAAATAAAAATAATGCTCAATATGCCACGTTAATATAAATATCTAATATACCAATGTGCGTTTATATAGAAGCCGATAACTGGTACATATGTATGTAATGTATATAAACAGACCTACTGTTTACATAAGTAACAGTCGGAGGACATGCGTAAGAGTGCGCTTATTGTGCCGTTAATTACGTTTTGTCCCTCGGCCCGTGAGCTGAAGGTAGAATACAATTAAAGCCTTAATTGCGGCAGATGTGTTCTGGCATAAACACAAACGGGAACTAAATACACCCACAATTTTCTGGATTGCATTCTCATGTTCTATATTATACGTTCGTACGGCCTTTTATAGGCGAATTAAGATGAATCTTTTTGTTTTTGTAGAAATATTCATGTTTTATAATAAGACTTGGGACTTCGAAGTTTATGGTTACGATCGTTATGGATCGATTGTAAACTATGTACTAAACAATTTGATCCCTACGAGGTACTAGTTGTTAATGTTAACATAAAACATTTTCTATGGACGGCCGTGTTTAGAGCCTTCGCTCGGTAGTAGAATCGATCGTCTCTTAAAATGTTTGTTTCATGAACATAAAATTCGATAGAGCGAGATAACGTGAAGTCTTATAATGTAATGGTCGTTTACAAAACGTATTAACGTAAATACATAGTTTTAGTTGGGCGTCTAAATTGGTTTTTTAATCAAAATGCGGGGTCATTTATGATATTTATAGCCTCGTCAATTCCGTAGTGTTTGTTTCCTTCAGCGAGCGGCAGGTAACATATTTCTCGTGGCAGCGGGGGGTGTCTGGGGCAAAGTTAAAGGATGCAAGGGAGTGGCTCGTCTCACTGTACGTACCTACGCGTATTCCACATACTCGTATGTTGATTACGATACTTAAGAATTATTGGCGCAGGAAAGGTGTCAGGTAGGTCTGTTTTACGAGCAGCAGTTTTATTGCATTTATGCTTATAAATATTTTATTGCATTGTGAAGCATCGGTGCGTTTTACAAGAAACTGCCTAGTCGCAGGCTTTATTTTGCTTTTAACGTCAGACAATGTAAGGGGATGCTTCATAGGGTGTTGTCGGTGATTCATCAAGATGACTACTTTCTGGTGACTTCGTTATAATTACATATAATAACTTATATAAATTAAAGATGATTTTATTTTGTTATTTACAATAAAATTATACGACCGATGGTTTTTCTATAAAATTATGTATTCTTGCTATAGAATACATTACATCCATTAAAGACTAATACCGTGCGAACTGGTGCAAAAAATATCGTTAATTAATTTTAATAAGGTGAGCGGCGGAATGTGTCTAGTCATATTAAATGTTCAAATCAGTCACCCGATAACGCCGACAAGAATTATATTAATTAAAGTTTAATAATACAATGTAAACTCTGGGCAGAGAGGACGCGTTCGGTAGCTAGTAGAGTTGTGGGCTTAAGCTTGTAGTAATTACGGTTCACTACGATCAATATATTCCACCTGAAGTTGCATTCATAATACCAAGCAAAGACTGCGCCTGCAATTATCTTGAAAAAGTTTTATAAACTTTATAATCTGTGTCTATCCAGCTGTTGCTTCTGTGGCTTGTTTTTATGGCTGTTCGTAAATTATTGTTAAGGCCAGACCTTACCTGTGGCTGTGGGATCGATTCGCTGCGTTGTGGAGTTATTCTTTTCGGAGTTCCTCCGCTCCGACTTTTGTCGCTTGATTACTTTTTGATGTGGCGATAAATGTGACTTATGTGGTTTCAGATTAACGGCGAATACATTTGTATAATGATGGGTTTTGTGCAGTTTAGGTGGAAACCATTTAATGTGTGAACGTTGTTATTACGTGTTTTGTGGCGCTGCCTTCCCCCGCCTGCACGCCTCCATTTCGCCGTCGTTGGCTTAGCGTTACTCGAATTCTTATTTCAAATACTTTATTTTAAATACGTGCTAATACATTGATTATGGGATTGTAATACTCAATTATACGTATTAAAATTTTTTGAATTTGTTATCATTAAATATTAATGATATGCGTATTTAAAATATTTTTTATCTATTGTCAGGTATGCCTGAAGTGTGTACATTCTAAGTTCTGTTATAAATTTTTGTAATACATTAATATGGTTATTATATAGCTACGTATGGATGGTCCATTCGTATTAGATAAAGTGGATATTATATCGCCTAGTTAGAAAAGATCAGTAAAAGGTTATATTTGCTGTAATATAAAATACAGAAATAAATTCTGCCATCTTTCTATTTATGGTCCGGTCTTGCTTGAAACCATGTTTCGGACTGCATACATCGATTCTGATTCACTATTATGCTATATTTATAGTACTTACTTCATAGATAACTAAAAACAATGCTACCTGGCAAGAGATTTGGCGTGATGATATAATTATAAAAACGTAATGTATAAAAATATTGTACATTACAACTGTATAAATTCGATATGTTAACTGCGATATTTATAAATGTTGTAGCTTTTATGTATATAAAACGGAACAAAATCATGTATTCAAACTGTGCCGGGTACATGTATTTTTCTATAGTAAATTGATGGTCACAATTAAGTGTAAATTGAATGACGAAACTCTAGAAATAGCCATATCGTGTGAAAAGGGTATCATAAATTACCAAATAAATTACCTTTTGTGTTTTCGCAATCAACCTTTGAAAATTTATGTTCTAAGCAGTAAAACCGCGAAGACGAGGAGATACTCATTTATTAAATTGTAAAATTCTTTTACGATTCACCGATCGCGATTCAATAGTTACAGGTATAATCGCAATTCGTCGGCGGAATAAAAAGAAACTTAATCCACCGAGGGCAAGAGCACCATTCCTGCGAGGCGAGCTGGTCGGAGATAGATCGTCTCACCCAGAGCGCCGTTGGCAAGGAAGCATTTAGCTACTAGTCAATCTTGGGCAGGCACGCAGCCGCCATCTTGCGCCGGACAGACGGACGGACGAGAGAACGCTTCGCCTGTAATTGCACTGCTATTCCCCTCTAGCTGTTTTTCTAAAACATTAAGGTCCTGCATGTTTATGTTCGGTACGCAGTCGCTGTCCTCAAGTAAATCTCTGGAGGAAAAGGGATAAAAATTTGTTCGCATTACGAATACTTTTTTGTTTTCTTCCAACTTTATTATGAGCGTTAGAATCGACATGCTATATTTAATTTGAACGAAACTAATTAAAATAAAATAGATCTGTATGGAGCTCATATTTCTTTGATACAAAGCTTTTGGAGACTGTTCAGATGTATGTACGAAAATGACATAACATAATCAATTTTGTTTATCCTTTTTACCTTTATTGTGTTATCAACCCAATGGCAAAAATATCTACTAGGCTATAGTATACCGCGCAGTGTTTTAGGTTCAATTCCCGGCTAGGCACGATAACTTAGTAATTAATTTAATCATTGTTTTTGGTTTTGGATAATTATGTACCTATTTAAAAAAAATCGTTTTAAGATTAAATATTACCTCCTGTAAAGTTTGAGAAAAAGGAAAACGTCGTGAGAGAACCTGTGTACCATAGAGTTCTCTAAATGTTCTCTAAAATGCGCAGTCTGCCAACCAGCATTTGGCCTCCGTAGTATACCGTGGCGTTGAAGATTCTCATCCTGAAAAGAGACGTATGTCCGACCATGGACCAATATAGGGATTGTTGATTTTAATATCTGACCTATTTTGTAGTAGGCGAGTCATAATCTCCTTGCATAAACCTGTATCCATGAACATTCGCATTGTAAAACATTTTTATTATTCTTACATCTGCCATTCTTTGTACATATTCGAAAAATCGGGGTATGCTCTTTCTATTGATTTTATTAATTTAGACATCTTTACTTCAGCTGCTTTACGAGGTAAGCAGAGAACAGCGAGTGCCAAATACCTCAATATATTATTTTCTAAAATATGTAATGTTGTTTGTTTATTGTCCGAATTCTTCAGTAATAATCTTACAGCAACAATGTGCTAGGAGATATTGTACTTAAACTAGATTTTAAGTGTCATGTTAGGCACGTAGGCTTCCCATAGATGGCTTGTAATTGGAGGTGCGTGTGCAGGGGTTTTTGCGGCCGTGATTACTGTCGCAACCATCTGACACCGCTTTTTGCTTCCAAATGATATATCGCAACTTGTGCTGGACTCGCGCTCAACTGACGTGCCTTACCTACTCTTACATACTGCGCTGCTATTTTCTAACCATTATAATCCTTTTGTTTTGTTAAATTTTTTGTTTATATTGTTTCGTGTAGAAGTCGAGATAATAACTTTCAATTAGTTGTTTTGGTTATTTAATTATACATACATACATACGCATATATCTTTACGCTAGGTCCCTTACAGAGTAGGCAAAGAGGACGGTGTGCAAATTATTCTTTAATGATATATTTTAATGAAATTGAAATTTAATTTTCACACACCTTTCCGCGCTTAAGACTGAGCAGTCCAATAGTTCGAATTTTAATTATGTGAAATAAATATCGAAATCGTTAAAGCTGTTACACCTACCCGCTGATGTTGCTCGGTGTGTTGTATCAATAGCGAACTTAAATTAAGAACTCAGCACATTTATCATGAACCTTTCAGAACAATGAGAGATATAATTTATATGGCCCCATTCTAAGCCCACACAAGGCATGTTTGTAATGCGTATACGATATAGATTTTACATCTTTGACATTATTTATTGTATTACTGATGACTCTTTGTGTACGCTGCGCTAACTTTCTGAATCTTATAAATGTTCTCGGTACGGGCTATCCGTCATGTATACTTCATTAGTTTCTGTTATTACTTGTAACTCGACACTCGTTTGGGCTTACGTTAAAACTAATTAGACATATTACGTCCATAAGTAAATTGTACTTAAAATAGAAAAGCTTATGGAAATTTTAAAATAGTATTACAGAGAAAACAAAAACGATAAACCAGCAGGGAAATAAATTTAAATATGCTGTTTACATTTTCGGCCCTATTATACCTCAACATCAAGTATTCACATGACTAAGAACTTAACTGTCAAAGAGAGTTATATTTGCGTCTATAAACTACATCACTCCTTGTTTATGCTCTGTGAAAAAAGACGTGGCTGATTTACAATTCAAGGAAGGCTTCGACTCTATGGTGGAGCGCGGCAGCTAATGAGTCAGAATGTTTTATTTTAGACGGCCAAAAGAAATATTTGACACGTAACCTGAAACTGTTTTGTATATTTTACGCCGGGCTCGCGGGCGATAATTTCGATACGAAACTCGGCCGTCTGGCCGCTAACGTGGCATTTATGATTTATAATCCGGCCCCCGACGGGTCCCCTTGTGAGAGACAGCGGGCTTAAAAATAATTTTGATTTTAAATTGGAAGCAACTTATTAAACCCGGGTTTATGCGATGGGATATGGGCAATGATTGGCGGATTCAATGCGTCAGTGTTAAATGAATTTACAAACTTTTACAAGAATTTATTATAATTCTATGTAAAAACAAGAATACAAGTGTTCTCATACCCAATTAAAATACTTAGAGTTCGTTCAAAAAAGTGATTAGTATTTACAAATAAGGACATAAAGCCTATAGGCTCTGTGGTGTGTCCAGTCTGTCTAATCAAAGTATCTTGTTTTTGTCATTTGGAGTAAGAATGCGGTTGTCGAGCGAGTAAAGAGTAAAGCGTTAGTAATTCTATGTAACGCAATCCGTGTAGCTGAACGTATTAGAAATTCTTTAAAAATCCATAACTGATACTTATGAATTATGGAAAATGAACGCAACATCGAAATCACGTGACGGCAAGAATTACCTAGTTGGAGGAATTCACTTTGCAATGCATTTAGTGTGGCAGTAGTAAGTAAAAAGTATCATTAGTGAGTGCGTAGTAGTAATCGATGGTTATCTATCGGCGCGGGTTGCGTCAACAGCCTGCGCTCTCTCGCCACTTAATTACAACAGTCACGCTTCACCTAAGAAAAATCTTTTGTGCTCTTTTTCCGAGCGTCAAGAAATGTAACAGAACGGGTTGAAGAAATTTTTTTTTTACTTCGAAATGACTTTTTAGTGTCACGGCTCGGACGGTGACGGTTTAATGAGAAAGCTTTGTGATCGCTGACGCAGGCGGCCCTGTGTCGAATTGTCGCGGCGATGCTCCTCACAGTTTTATTTTGTAAGGATCGCAACGGACGCCGAAACCTTACCATCCTCGTAATATTCAATGTGCACTAAACGATGGAAATTATTTTTTTTTTCTATTACGTGTGTACTATGTACTCATCGATAGGCTCTTGATGAGCAAACATATAAAATGCGCAAGTTTTTTTATTGCAGAAAAAACGTAACATCAAGCCTTTAATCCCCGAAGAGGTAGGCAGAAGAGTGTAGTACACTACCACGTTTCACTAGTTACGTTTAAATCCCATGGAATAGGTGGTGAGCCTATTTTTTATTGCAGCTTGTTAATAATATTAAAATTTCATAAATAAACAACGACATGATTTTAAAGATCTATCTCAATAGCCTATCGGTTTTACCGAGAACAATCTGCATTGTTTCTTAACTATAAGCTGGGCAAAAACTTAACGTGTTCACGTTAAGATTTCTATTAATAGGGCATTTTCCATGTAAACGCTCTTTCTATTAATAAAATTTACTGTTATATTACAAAAAAAAAAATAAAAACCACGGTCTATTTTTCTATTACTAGGAGAACACGTTTTTATCTCGGAATATCATCTACATGTTAGCATAATTACTCGTATTTAAAACTGACGTCGCCTGTCCAGCTCTACCTTTTTTAATTATATTAATAAATGATGGCAGAATTCTCGATATCCAAAGACTTGCATATTGTGTTTTGTTTTTAATGTTCAAAATGGCACTTCCCAGAATTATTATGCTTGAAATGTAATGAATGTAGACGCTGTTAAAAATACATTCGTATATATTATCAAGTCATTATAACTTACATTTTTAATGATTTTGAATAGTACCTATGTTTATTTCTTATAAGAAGTATTTATTGTTTATGTACTTATTCCACGATTTATACCTTAACTGTAATTGTTTGTAAGCTACACTGCAATAATCGATTTTTTTTACATTAAACTAATAGTATTTGTAAAAGGAACTAGAAGTACGAATTATATATGTACAAAAGTATATTTTCACCATTCTTGGTCCTCAAAAAAAATATTATGTATATTGACGCATGGTACATCCATAAAACTCCATATTTCGGTGCCTCAGCTCTCATATTTTACATGAAATATCTATTTAGTTTGTTCGGAAGATCAATCGTGACACGCTGGCGCGCTCACGCCGCCCGTAACCAATCCCTATGAGAAATATCTGGACTAGTTCAATGGTCATCGGATTGTGAACAAAAAAAGAGACAGTTCGATTAATTTCTTTACGATTGTATTCTCCATCGTCCTTCCTGCTCACGTTTCTTTAACACTGGGTATTTGAGTGCTGTGCTCAACAATTTGGAAGTAGGAAAAATATTCTACATACATACATAAGTTAGTGTATCACGTCACGCCAGGTAGGCATATACCACCGAGGTTCTAATATCCTATATATCTATCCTTCTCTATCCTTACATATCTGAAGTGCTTTTCCTACTAAGTATAGTGATATTCCGCACTCTCTTCAAGTGACTATGAAGTGTTAAAATAAGATAGGGCATATTCCGGTTGGCCAAGCTTGTAGAAAGAATGGTAGGTAAAAGAACGAAAGATATAAATATATCACGAATGTCAAAGGATTCAAGTGACGAGCGAAACCTAGACTATTTTGACCAAATTGGTCATAATCTCGCTGGCGTGGGAGTCAATAATCTCCAAAACCTAAATGTGTGCATGAAGAGAATGATGAATGTAGAAGAAGTTTGTCAGATCTGTAAGGATAGATATATTTGGCTCTCGGTGTTGTCTGCCTAACTCTTTAGCGACCTGGCGTGTGTTATAATAATAATAACATACATACTCTGAAATTAATTAATGTGTAGCACGTCTTATAAATATGAGATAACATTCAACTTTATACCCGCATAGCTCTATTAAATTACTGTGGATCGTAACAGACTGATAGACGTCGTAAAGTAACTAATGTAATAGGCTATCACAGTTGCATTTCAGGGCATAGGCCTCGACCCGGTGCTTGTATTACAATTTTATTGTGTACTTATATTAAGTTCTGGCGAGATTTATCTCGAGTAAGTGACTGACATAAACATACGTTGTCCAGATACCGAAAGCAGCATACGCCGTGACGAGAACACGACGCGAAGGCCAGCCGAGACTTATTGCAATTGGACGCGTGATAGAGGGACTTGATTCCATCCTCCTCTCAATACAATCGATAAATATATTAAGCACATTGCAGGAAACATCTATGAAACAAACTTAATTGGAAGCTTAGTAGGGGTAGAGCTCAAAAAAGCAATGTTCTTTAAGGCGTGTGAAGTCTGCCAACCCGCACTTGGACAGCGTGGCAGATTATGGCCTTAATCATCTTCTTCTGAGGAAAGGCCTTTGTCCAACATTAGAACGATAAAAAGGTTGGAAAAGGAAGCTTTGCTATATTACGTACATATAACGACACATATCCATGCTCGTAAAATTAAATCGTGCAATTAACGTTTATAGGTCAAGTTGTCAATCGAAAGAATTTACGAGAAATTGGCCATTGTGTACGATGTGCTCATAACTCGTAACAACCTGAGGAGCCCTTTAACCCCACCCCGCGTCGTGATGTCGCCTCGACCCCGGCAAATCTGTTCTGCCCATCATAATCGTTGCTTTCAATTTACGGTGGCCATCGCTCATTGTGTGCGCCATTCGTCTTTAAAGCTGTTCAAAGCTAATTTACTGCACCAACAATCCGCTATTTTGTCTCTATTTACGTGTTACATCCACAATACTCGCATATCTTTAAGGTCAATGTTGAACGAATGATTTGTAACAATAGACAGTCTTTTTACTCGACAGCCAGGTACGAAGCCAAGAAGTTATAAATTCACTCTCGAGATACGCTCAAACCATCATATAAATTACATTAAATAAACTCAGAAGCATTCCAACATACACGGGAAGTATGGAAACCTTATCAATAAGGCAACGGGGAGTCTGATCATATCGGCCGTCGGGCTCGGGAATATCTACACGGTACGGAGTTACGAATAGAAACGAACATGACATTGTTCGATTATCGTGACTTAAATTGTATCAGATTTATTCAGATTAATATACTATCTAGCTGCGCTTAAACATGGCGTTCAATTAAAACAATCATTTTAACAGCGAACACAGAACTATCGTATATAATATCGTGTGTAATGTGGTATGAAACAAAAGAAAAACAACCAACAATTATTTATTTGATATTCTCGTATTCGAGCCACGTTCACGTTATCGGACACAACTTCGAAGTGCTAAGAATAAAACTTCGAGGAATAACAGGCGCATAAAATCCACATATTTATTATGTATTCCCTTACAATACGCTTGCATTTTTTCATTTATGTATTTTAAATAGTCTCCGGTAATAGCCGGTTGGGATCTTATTCCACCAAATCCATGCAATTGGATACAAGTTGGCAAATTCAAATGGCTTGGCCCGACGATAACATTCCAAAGCAATAGCTTGAAACACCTTTAGCCGCGTGAAAAATACCAAAAACATAAATTAAGTACGAATTAGAAATGGTTCCACAGTTAATCTCGATTCGGTCTGAGGATAGATTGGTGGTAATGGACGAAGGTATTGCCACATAAAGGGGGTCTATATGGCAACACAGTATGTAGCTAATGCATTTGTTTCGTTCCAAGTTTATTACGGATTCCAATGGGTTGCAATGACCACTTAATATCTGGTGGATCTCATACCCGTTTACTACTTTATTTACATAAAAATAAAACAGGTTTACCGTGAAATAATGAACGCAAAACAGAAAAGTTAACACCTTGGCTTCGAAATGCCCACAAATGAATACCAACTCGTTTATCTGCTCATTTATGTTTATTTAAGGAATATTTGGTTATTTCCTAAATGTCTGTTGCAGAACCTCATTAATACCTATTCGTTATATTATCAGCTTAGTTCTTGGAAAAGGTCAATTTGAAAAGTCACTTGATGACTATATAAAGCTTAATATCCTTATTTCAAGCAAGCAGATCTCTTAATGAATCATAAATTTAACAAATAGGAACGTAAATCCAGTGACAATATACTTTTATTCATTATTTTTGTATCAAAATACACTTTTTATAGACACGAGCGCTTATACTGGACGTAGCTCTCTCTTTAGACTGGGAAAGATCTTCCAAGTTGTCCAAATGCAGATTGACAGAGTACACGCATCATGAGTATCGAGATTCAAAAAGATTTATAAAGAATAGTTGTTATACAATAATAATAATTATTACACATTTGGGCATAAACATCAATGCCGAACACCTCACACATCTTCGATTTGCCGACGATATAGTGATCCTGGCGGAGTCGCTGGACGACCTAAGCACTATGCTCCGCGACCTGAATAG
>DWMO01000004.1:0-18438 GCA_018245175.1 Elbella theseus
TATATGAATATAAACACTCACGAGTAATTTAACAATAAAATAATACAACAGATGCATTTTTTTATTCGTAACATCACGCCTGTAATCCCCGAAGGGGTAGGCAGAGGGGTGTAGTATACCCCACGTTTCACCAGTTGCGTTTACGTCCCATGGAATTGGTGGTGAGCCTATTGCCCTACACCGGGTACACCGGGATTCAGGCTCCGAGTCATTACTAGAAGTTCAATATTAGAAAATAGAGAAGGTATTATAAGCGATTGGTGTCTTATACATTTGTTCTTTGACAATTAGGTAATAAAAAACAGAACTTGTGGACATTTCGAGCATATTTCTATTTATTTTTTTTTCAAAAATAAAGGTTCAATTGAACAATGTACTTTTTAGCAAGAGGTACCTACAAATATTATTTTCAATTAAAGACCTGTTTACGCGTACCTATACTATAAAAATATCATTTTTTGAAAGTTTTGATATCAATATTGTTTCTCAACACTTTCCTAGTGCCGTGGAAGTTTCCGAAAAGGGAAGCGTGACAAGAAAGCGGTTACAAAGGGCGGTTTGTTCTCCTACTTCCCAGGGCTGGTTCTCTCTCACTCTCACTACGAATTTACTAACAGTTACATCTACATATATTAGACATCATTCATAAATTATCTGTTATATACCTAATTAGGTATGTATATAATTGTTTTATATAATAAGTGCAATCAGGACATCATATTATGGTGTTTCATATCGTTTTCACATACTTCGTATATTGTTTTTATTAGTATAGTATATTTTGTTTAGTTATATGTGAAATATAAAATAATGATAAATATATTTGGCAATAAATTAAAAACAAAATCGCTTATCTTATTAATGTCCACGAAATGGCACAAAAGATTTGTCACATAATAATGTTAATCAACATGTCACATAAATAAATTAACGACCGATTTGACTTAATAAGAAATGCGTATCTTGCATAAGCGTTACATTTTAACGCTTAAAATTACATTTTATATTCAATATAATCGTGTTTTATTCTTATATAAGACGAATATAAAATTTAAAGGCAACTTATTCAAAATAAATGTTCACATTAAAATTTTAAAAAAGATGTTTAAAAATACGCATTTTATAAGTAAGGAAGTTCGTATGTACCTATCTGCATATTAAATACTGAATGAGCATAATTTAAGCGAATAGATATTAGTCGTTTAGATACAAGTTTTAAAATACTTTTACGGGTACAAATAATTCGTGATATTCATATGACTAAGCGGGTGATAAGAAAAAGATATTCCTATAAGCAGTAACCCGGCGCCACGAGTCCGGCCGACGAGTGCCAGTTCTCATAACGCTAAAGTTTTTCGGAACACATATGCGACCGTTTTACTCTTTTATTTCCCACCCGTTTTTCCATTTCCGCTAAAGCGAAAGCGAGTTTCCACGACGCCTTTTTTCAACTGAAAGCCGGCTAGGAGTTGTGACAAAATAATAATAATAAAAAAAAACAATGAGCGAGGAGAGACCGTAACAAAAATTTCGCTTTGTCATAAATCGCGAAATATTTCCCGCTTATTACAAAGAAAGTTGTATCAACGTTGTGATGTTTTTATTTCCGAGAGAAATGAAATGGCAGCTAATTATAAAAGTAATCATTTGTTATCTTTTGACATTTTTTTTCATTTGTTTCTAGAAAAGTTTCTGAATATTTTCGGTATATAATGATCGTAAAGCATTACAGGAGTACCTATTATTTAAAAATGGGACTTGAAAAAATAGGGACGTTATTTTGGCTTTCATTAACATTGCTGGGACTTAGGTAACATCATCAATATAGCAATCTTTTAGCTTTTCACTATTTGACAGCGAACTGAAAATGAAAATGTTTGAATCGTAGTTTGCTATGTCAGTCTAAGAACTCTCTGTCTATGTCAGAACTCTAAAGTATCTAAGCTTCTCCACGATATTTTTGTTCACAATTATTTCAAATAATTCAATTCTGTGGTAACGTAAAACACTACAAAAATTCTATATATATTTTGTATCTATGTATAATATAAACTCAAAACGCATTATTTCTCCAGATAAATAATTTGGACCAAACGATTCATCAAAGTTTTGGGTATTGTAAGTAGACGGAAAGCTTAAACGCACCGCTCGACACAAATCCCAAGCGAAAAGATTCCATTAAGAAAATCAAAAAAGGTCTGCTCAGTTCACGGGCCGCGACTATTTTCATTTAGCAAAAACAACCCATAAATTGTCATCTTAACGAGATTTGTGTTTTTGCAGAATTCGCACCCTTAGGCGTTTGGTGAGTAACAATTCGGTGATGTTCCTACTTCATGGGGATTAATACGTCGGCAGCTTTTATGTATTTATTTATATTTATAGTATTTACAATATTCCGCCTTCGGCACTTTCTCTTATCGAGTGAGAGAAGGAGAATAGTTAAATTGTGATAAAAATATAGAAAGAGTACTCTTTTCGAACTATGCTTCACTCAATTTCATGTACTTATGTACTTTTTTAATTCCGGATACAACTTGTTTACGATTATTGATAATAAAATAAATTTCTTCGAAACACAAAATTGTAGTGTATAATATTAGTATCAACCCAATTATCAATTGTAATCTATATTCCGAATGCACAGGCACGGACGCGATATTGGCACGCAGCGCGGCGCATGCGTGTCCGAGCGGAGTGCGCGCGAGTGCGTGCAGTGCGTGCGATGCGCGCAGGGCGTTTGTGCGTTATTTATTGCCCGGCCGATAAATTTGTCTTATATATATTTTTTATTTAAACGCTTCGCAAACATCACCTAATATTTTGAATTACATATAAACATTATCACACGAGCTTTGTTAATGGAACAGTTTTATTCTAACATGTTAATCGTATTTATAATAAATAGTTCATCTATGACTATTGGTTGTCAAGTTCATAACTATGTATAAAGTGATATCTAATGCACATTGTATATATTGTTTTCGATCAAAACTGTATTTATAGCTGATTTTAATGAAATAAATATGTCTATAATAATACTGACAAACATAACCTAAAAGGTGGTAGCGGTAGAAAAACTTCGAAATAAATTTTTACCTTGTTTATTACACCTTTCGTGCAAGTGCCACGCGAAAACCCAATGAATATATTGATAGAATCATTTACATGAATGATGGGTATTCAAAGCAAAAAGAGGCTAATGTTTATAAATTGAGTGTTAATTCCTTTGAATGCGTCTTTTTTGTTATAAGTGTAGCGAAGTTGTTCGCGACCTCACGCAGCGACGATGCCATAAAAGAAGGAACTTTATAATTGTTAATTCATTTCACTCGTTTCTTGTGTCATGTAACATCCATACTTTACATTCCATATCCAAATAATAAAACAATAAAACTAAATATATTAACGTTCTACATTCAACTTAGTTTTTCGCCGTGACATAGGTAAGTGTAAATGTCAGGAACAAGAACTTTAATTACGACCCATTTAGAGTCTGTAAATTAAGAATCCGCGTGAGCAAATTATTCGAAAGCGACACCAATACATAAGTATGTAATACAGATGTACGTGTTATAATTATTCGTGTTATAACTTCTTAGGGCTGAACAATAATGTCCTTATTCCTGGGTCGGTCGGTTCTACAGTAACATACACACAGACAAAAGAGAAAACAATCATTCTACTCTGTCGCTTCAAAGTCCCCGATGATATAAATTTAAAATAAATCAATACCGCTTAAAGAAGCTCAACCGTTCCTATATTTTTATATCCATATCAAATAAACACGAAATACATATAAAACAAATGTTCTCTAAGCGAGTACTTAGAACGGAATGAACTCCGCAATATCATAATTAAAGTGTCGTTTCACAGTTTGGGTTCCCGTCACGTGATACCGTTGCCCAAATTATCCGGGCATCGTGTCATCTTGTCCCAATCCAATATGGCGCCATAAATCCTGAGGGGAGGTGGCTGGGGGGACGTCACTCAAACTTTCTCTGTACTCCGTCTTACGCTCTCGTCTCACGAACTAGGGGCGGTACGGATAGACCTTTAATAAACGCTTACGGACATTAATGTTAAGGGAATATTATTATTATTCTTAAAGTTTTCTCGCGAAAAAATGTAGAATAGGTACCTAAATAAAAAACATTGTATGAAGATAAATTAGGACACTTTTAAAATAGATGTTTACGATATATCAAGAATTCACATTGATAGCTATGACATTATACTACTTAAGCATAAATAAAACCTGATTATGTTATACATCGGCTTCAATCATGTGTAGTTAACCATTAACAATAGTAAAGTACTAATCTCACATGTAGTAAATGGGTGTTACAATATAATCTGTTTACTATTTGGTTGAGCCAACGTATTATTGTGCCCCATATTAAATAGAGACATAAAACATATCCGCGGCGGAGACTATTTCTGCTAACGCTACACGGCCGGGAGCGTTGGTGCGCTTCAAGGAATTCACAGATAGAGTTCGAGCTACGGTATGAGTAATCTCTTTTGTTTTTCTAAGAACACCCGACTCGGCCGCCGCGCCGACCGTACCCGATTATCGGCTTGTTTTCTACATATAAAACATATGACTAGAGGCTTGATGATTGTAGATATACATATGTACCTTGTACCATTGTATACGTTGCTCTATATTTTATAACCGAACAAAGATAGTTTGATAACTTGAGGACAAATGTAATACTAAGCTAAAAATCTTCTACCTACTCTAATTTCTTGGACGTTAAATGTGGCATGATTGTGCTTTACACAACACACGACTCCTGGCTGTGGTCACAAGAAGAATTTCAGTCTAACTAAAGATTGGATATCCGTGGCCATGGCTGGTATACAAATAGCATACGTATATTATGGAAAATACACTAAGAGAGATCAGTTGTATAATATAAATAGTCCTATAATTGTCCTATGTACACCCCCTGTATATATTTCTAACCATGACCTTTAATTTACACTAAATAAGGGTCATAATTCTAAGACACTACAGTTTTACTTTGTATTAATTAAATGGAACGCGGTAGCATTCTAAGTCGACAGATCCTATCTCAACGATTTCATAATAGGCGTTATGAAGCCAACAAACCGCAGCTAAGTGACCACAGATGACACGCGACCACAATGCGCATTGGTAATCTGACCACAAATGAATCAACATTGATTGCGGATTCGAATCAAAGTGAGCTCCGCGCGGAAAGCGGAAACGATCGTCGTCCTCGTTATATACCGACTGGTATCAGACATTTGGTGCGAAATATTCTAGATTCACATGATTATGGATCTTAATTGATATTAAATGCATTAATATTTTATATTTCCGTGAGAATCGAAGTCGTTTGAGGAGACGCGTCGCCAACTAAACATAATTCCATGTTGATTTGGTCTCAATACCGACGTCGAGTTTGGTATAACCTTGAGGCCTGGTATCGAATCAAGGGCGACGCGTAACTAATTAATCTCGAATCAGGTTTCGATTTTATTGATATCTAATATGGTCGTGTTATTTGTTTACTGATTGCACACAATATATTTAATGCTTACATATGTGTGTAACATATTGACCTGATTTTTTGGTTGGGGTTTAAATATTTATTTAAATATCAACAAATCTGCCCGCGAGCCGCGAAGGAAGCGCATTGAAACGATTTCGTATAAAATCACAGTTTTAACTGTAAATTACTTATTAAATTTTGAAGTAATCTATTTAAAGAAATTTTCCGTAGAACAATCGTGTCAAGCGCAGGAAAAGTTTTCCAAGATATACGATCGAATTAAGTGGTTCGTATCTGAATTTAGAATTATATTCTATTTATATGTTATGGTTGATAATTTCGGTCCTATTATCATTTTCTGTGATGTATATACACAATATTATAACACTATAACAGGTATTGTATACAGTTAGATTTTTTTAAATAAATTTATTCAAAAAAATCCCATTACAACATATAATTTCTAACTTAACTGTATATTTTTATTTAACACTGATTTCGTAATTAACAGACATTGTTATGGTCAAATAAATTTAAAAATATTTTTTTATATATCAATGCCATTGAACAATAAATATGTATTATTGTATAAATAAATTTCTTTTTTGCACATAGATACATACATATATTCATACTAAAAAATAATTGTATTATAGCAAAAATAAATATTTACATTCTGCAGACCAATTGGATTGGGGAATAAAAATATTAGGTAGGATGGATGAATTAACCCATCCATCCTCACACAATCAAATTAAGATCCACTATAATCCTGTAACACACTAATACTATGGACAGTCGCGTGACCGCACACCACACGCGGTGGTAGACAATCAGGCTACGTATTGGTTTTCAATAAAGTGACCATCTATCACGGCGTCTTAGCGCTCCGGGGGTCGACTATATTACAAAACCGTCGACGCCCCAGCTTAGCCGCTTATGTACTGAGACAGTTTTAAGGTGGGAAAATAAAATTAAAATCTCTTGTGTGGAATAAAAAGAAAATTCTCTTGATTAGCTAATGGAGTCCGTGTTGGGCACTAAGAAACTAGACGTACTAAAATGTGTTTATCTTTCGTAATTGTTATTATTTTTTACAGCCCTCAAAATTTGTGTCTCTTCGTGGTTTGATATTAGTCATCTATTGCCGGATTTTGTGGTTCGAGCTCAAAATCGCATCCTAGACATAATTATTATACGTTCTATAAATTCGATAACATTTACAAAACAGTCAAGGAAAATATCCGTAGAAAACTTACATACTTTAATAATATATCTGCTTACCCGCACTTGGCCAGCATGGTAGTCCAAATCCTTAAGCATTTTCATTATGAAAGGACACAAGTTTACTAGTAACTTAGAGCTTTTGGCTGTAAGTAATTTCAAGTAGGTATATAGAGACTAACTGAAAGTAGTCAAAAAACTCAATCCACTTACGAAATCCAATAGAAAGATTCTTAATATTATTGTACAAAGAAGCGAATAAGGCGCTTAAAAATAACACAATTAGTAAGGTCCCATAATAATATAATATTGTGTGAAAAAGCCTAATAAAGCGCCCAACAAAAATGTAATTAGACCTTCGGACGGAGTTAAATGTTTATGACGGATGTCTTAATGACTTTACAATCGTCATAAAAATGTGGCGCAACCCACACGTAGGTAGGTACCTACGGCTTACGAAGTTCCGTTGGCTTAATTAATTATGTAATTCCTACGCCAAAGGGAATGTTGTGGCTTAAAATAAAGTGGCTTAAAATAAGATTAAAAATATTATTCAGAAGGTACTGAGTATCAAAGTCTATCACGCCAACATCAGTCAACGAGCTTACGTAAACTGTATTTAAATATGGGTACACCATATCTGCGGCATCGTCTAGAAAACGTGAATATTTAGACCACAAATTATTAATATCTCCGTAAGGCTATCAAATCCGAGATCATCTTAATGAGCGCCGAGATCACTGATTCACGGAACCAGAAAATAAAATATTGCATTGTGTACGGAAATTTCAAAAACCAGAAACAAGTTCTTAGGTTTACTGCGTCGTAAATTATTTTCTAAATTGCATCTTAACAAAACGCAAATGTACAACAACGCAGCCTTAATTACTTATAATGTTATTCATCACGAGCATTGTTTTGTCTATGGGGAAAAATGCGGAATTACAATGCGTGAAGGAGTCTCCGTTGTTCACAAACTCACCCATTGCGTATGTGACAATCAAATTTAAACTTTAATTAGTGCGCGTTAGGGGTTATAAGATGTGTCTTTTATTAAATTTGCGTGTCCGTGTTCTACCCGCTGCGTTTATGAGCATAACGGCTAGCTTGAGATCACGCGGTCGAACATTTCGGGGATTGAACAATAATTAATTATTCATACAATAGCCGGTTATTGTTTTTACAGACAAAGCTGATTGTTTGGACGTTTTGCGTAATTTGGACAAGACCAAGTGACATGTGCGGACCATACTTTTTATAATAAACGTTAAGTATACAATTTACGATCTGACAGCCTAAACTAACAGTTATGTCAATGTTATATGTTTTCCGTTATTTCTTTAAGCTTTAATGAGGATTTACACAAATAAAAAAACCCTAAGTTTATTAAGACTAAATGTTGTTGGGTCATAAATATAAATTTTAACAGCTGAATTAGAATATTAAGTGCTTAAAAACGAGGTTCGGTTAAAATAAAAATTGTAAAATATTATTTAAAAATTAAAAAGTATTTAGGATTTTAACAATTTGAAAAAGCGCGGTCATCATCCAATTTAAGGTCTATTGCCCCCGTCCAATTTAGTTCCTGTGGTAATTTATGTGGGCAGTAAATTTATGATTAGCGCATCGTCCGACGCCATAGAGACGTCACTCAGCGGGACTTTTATGGCCTTGTTTGGGCAACTTGTGGCCACTTCCCTGAACCATGAACAACCATCTACACTAGAGCTCCGTTATAAGAATCATTTTGTATCCTATTAGAACAAAGTTGCAGGTCTTCACTAATTCGGTTTAAAAAATTTAAGGATTCCCGTGCGTTATCGTGAGATCCTTCGGATTCGAATTTGAAAAAACACGCGAAGACAATGCAAACGCTGTCGTCGTAAATTTTACGGCGGCTGTGATGAGGCGTGAGAATTCTTAATGGCCAGTCAACGAGTGGGTGCCAGTACATCTTTTTAAAAACAAATTTGACGTGAAATCAGTGCCACTTATAATCATATAAAGTAAATGTATGTACTTTATTTTATGAGTGATGTTATATGGAATGTCGCAAAATACCCGGGTATATGGTCGTCTACAAATAAAGAGGTAGCGCAGTTATAGAAAAAAAGACCTAATATCTCAAATGTCAAAATGTGACACTGAGTGATTTGTAGCTAAGCTCCGCCTGTCCCGTGTTTCAAACATCACCGCTCAGAGAAGACAGCTGAGCTCTAAGCTTTGAAGGGCGCAACCGAGTTGCATACACCTGTTCCACTCGCACTCATTCAAAACGCCTATTTCTCTTTCACAGATCGGATAAGACTCCATCCTATTCTATAAATGGCACTACCTATTACATGGTATACTTACCTGCGAGCTTTTGTGTAAAAGTTCAACGCTTTTTCTCGTTGCAGTTTATATCTATAGAGATTTCGTGAGCAACGTATTGCACAAGGGATTCTACCGGCATCGCATTGTTTTCGTGTCTCCTAATATTTGGTCTGAACCGTGTCGGATACAAGACACGTTTTGATATTCAGTTTGCATAATTGATTTAAATTCGCAATGTTCATACAAAATGTGAGTATACAAACCTATTATGTGTTGGTGAAAATATAAACACACTGTGTATTCCCGTAAATGTTTAGTTGTACCTGCAACAAAATGGATTAAATTAAAATTCGTTTTTCATAACTGGATGCCAAACATTTTATGCTTATATTTATTAAAGCTTCAGTGATTACAAATTTGCTAACATCATTCCTATACTATTATTCCCTAATTACTTTTTCTCTTTATACTAAGTAATCAATGAGCTATAACATATATCCATACTGCTAATAAGTACCTATATAACTTTTAAGAGTCCGATCGATCTCGTTTCGAGTAACACTTATTTCAATTGCGCACATGCATCATTAGAACGGCGGTTAATGCTGAGATAAACTCCCAAATGTCGAACGCATTTACAGAGCTATTGAAGTACCGTCTTAATTACACAATTCACATCTGCTTTTAATGAATGCGCGCCTATAATCAGCCCTTTGGTGCTTCTGTGTCTTATAAACAAATCCTCAAAAGTTGATGTAACACTTTTTAAATGGATCAAGCAGAGAATCCTAATTGGCTTTAAAAAAGTTGTAAATTCTGTTCGAAAGTGACTCAAGCTTTGGTCATTCTCTTCCAATATCGAATAAGTATATATATGGTCAGATGTTAATGACTAATATCAGAAATTTCGAAAACCGGCGTGTGTGAGTGAAGAGAGTCATGAATATAGAAAGAACACGTCAGGTCTGTAATGATAGAGACATTTAGCTCGGAGCTATCTGCCTACGCTGTAAAGAACCGGATGGGATAATATAACAATAATAATACATATATGCCAGTACCGAACAAAAACGGCTCACACCATACATTTGGTAACGGACCGCAAACCCCCATTCAAGCATTATATATTATTATATTAGATGTGCTAAAGTAGTAACTAAGTTATCTAAGTAAGTTAACCTTTAAGTTACTCGCACGTTAGTCACGAAATCGATTAAAAACTTTGAACGGCTGCTTCCACAGACAGATGCTCCGTTTTGTCCATCCAATCTGTCGTCTGGGAGTATCCCTCTAGATATAAATAGCTTTAAGTGGCAAAGCCGCCGACTTGGGCCCTTCGCCCTTCGAGATAACATCGCATTAGGGCACCGAGGAAAAAATAACGCACCGCTACTGGGTTTCATCATATTAAATTATCCGTATAAGAGAATAGATAAATTTATAATGCTTACACACAGGACCTACATATATGCATGGACGTGTAATTAGTAAGGCCTAAACTACGATTTGTTTTCTATAGAAACAGCAATGGTACATGTAGACCACGTTACGTTGGGCGCTTACTACAGTCTATATCTTTACTAGCTGTCCAGTTAGCGCAGCAGACGACCTGCTTAGTTTAGGATTATGTGGCCGCGTGTGGAGATGTCCGAAATTACTTACATACAATAATTAACAATATTATAAAGGAGTTTAAGATCAAATACTGCCTCGCTGATCGACGGCTTGTATCCGCAACTGCTAATCGAAAAATCAATGCAATAGTCAGTCAACCCACCGTGCAATAAGCTCACCATCTACTCCAAGGTGGGTTGTAACCGTAACTGGTGAAATATGGGAATGTAGTACTCCCCTCTTACCGTTCCACTATTCGAGATGGGTTTCCTCTCAGAATCAGAAGGGTTGAGGCTATGATGATCATGATTCCCTAAATTATATCAGTACACCAGAAGTACATAGCAATATTTGGCGATAGGATCACCCCCCCTATAACATGATGGGATTTATAAGCCAAAAATCTTGGGAATGTACCTTACTACTCTGCCTACTACTTCAGCGAAATACTGGCTTGATGTTATGTTATACAAGAAGTGTATGTCACGTGAAATAGGTTATATTAGTCAGTGTCGTGTATCTCGCTGCTATATGGAGAAGGTGGCGATGACGTTGCATTAATATTCTGCGACATGGTTGTGCCATTTCGACAGTCAATATTGATATTGATAGCGCGGAGGCTTTCGAGGAAGTATAACCGAATTTGATATTCATAGCTGTTATTAAACTCGCAATCCCGATTGCAAAATATGCAGATTAACCTACCGGCTTATGTTTGAATGCTTTTATCTACTAACGCTGGTTATAAATGTATGCCTTTAATTGCAATATTGCCTTAAAATGTTGATATTAGTGTTCATACGTACGAGTATATGCCACATTACAAATAAGATCTTTTGTTCTTTACAAACAAGATTTTTTGACAGCGGTTATAATAATAATATTGATGTAACGAATGCTGTAAGTTACCTGTAGATGGGCTTCCCGCCCGTGTTCTTGCCGGCGCGGAACCACAGCACCATGTACACGCGGTCCTCGTTGGTGTCGGGCGTGACGTCGCACGGCAGCGACGCCGTGCGGCCCAGCACTGCGTCCACGTCCACCGTCGACACTGAAATCAAAGTTTTATTATTAAAATTGTATTATTCTAAATGTTTTTGAAGTAGGCTTACCAGCTGTTCCATGGTACATAAACGTAACTAGCGCAACATATTTAATTCTCTTAAGTTATTCAAGTGTACGGAGTGTATAGACCATGGAATGTTATGGTGATTATGCAAACGTAGCTAATTTTTGTATTCGAGTATAGAAGTTTCAGTAAGGGAAGTACCTCCGCGTTAAAATACATCCTAAAAATTTTAAAATAACAACTTAAATAAATTTCGATTAAAGAGACTTACGTAAATCTAATATTCGAACCGTTCTTCCTTCGGAGCCATTATTTCATACGGGATGTAAAATACAGTACTAAATATGTGTTGCCGCGCGGCGACGTAAAGAACGTTAGCGTCACTTACCGCGGCGTGTATCGCGTTGATTACCAAGTATTTATTATTGCCACACTTCCTCCTTCCTGCTGGCACCCCGCCAAACCCTGCCCTTATTCTATTTAGATCTTTTTATAAATCCTATTTTTACAAACAACAATTTTTCCATAATTGGCGGTATAAAATATCACCTGAAAACATAGGCGCGGATTCATTTCAATCGTTGCATACATTTAATAGCTTGAGACTGCAGATAAACTGTTTCAGATGTTTATTTTATTACGTAATACTTTATCTTTCATTTTATCTACTTGTAATGACAATAACAGTGCCTAATATAATTAAATGACTACTTCATGTTTATTTTTGTATACATTTTTGTCATTTCGTCCCATGTTACAAGTAAATTATATAGGTACTCACACTAATATACAAATGTACATAATAATATGTACATATGTACATGTACAATTTTCTTCTGTTAACTAATAACTTGAACATATTAACTATTGTTATTTTGATGTAGTATTGTGAACGTAATAACATCAAATATTTAGATATTTAAGTGTCGTTATATTACTGTTAATATGTAACAGCAGTTAGCTTATTATTTGGACAAACAGCAGTCCGTGCCAGCGGTCTGTTTGCGGCTTAATGCGCTATAGCGATATGGGCCATAATATAAGATATTCGATGATGTTATAAACATATTCAGGAACATAATATCGGGTCTTCAGACATATTTGTTGTAATAGCGGCTCGTTCGCACGCTCTCTAGTGCGCTGGCAGGGGGCCAAGCCGCACCAGAAACCTATAAACAAAGTGACGATAGTAATGATATTGGCGTCGGTAATGTCTAACTTATAACACTTATTTGAGAACACTGTCCCAGTGTGACGAGCATTTATACATACACGTGGCGTTTCACTTGTAAATGTTCCTTTAAACCTCTTGGCGGTGCGCCAGACACTTCAGAACTTACGAAAGCGATATTAATAGTCAGGAAAACACTGGTCGTAGGAATTTTACTTTAGATATAATTGTCGTTTCAGAAATGTTGTGTTCCTTATTTAATGACATGATTAAAATATGTATGTGATGATAAATTCTTGTATGTAGAGGTACCATTTGGTAATGCTTACGGTTAAGTTACTTCGACAACAACATTGCAGATATATACGAAGTATGGTGGTGTATACAAAATGCGGTATGTACCGCCCACTCTTTCACAAATAATTGCGTGTAGGTATTCATCATTATTTTTCGTGTACCGCAGAACGCTGCGAAATAGTTCTAACTTTCGTATAAACAATGAATTTCCGCAAAATAACGCCTTATTCAGTCACCTACCACTGTTTACTTGTAAGTTTACAAATTGCTAGTTCTATACTTCGTAGCGCACGTTGCGCAGATGGTCCCGTTTGCTATTCATATGTCACGATCGCTAAAACTTTTGGAGGACTTAAAAATAGTTTTAAACATGCGATAGACGGTAACCGTCTAGTAATTTGTATTGTCCTCTGTCGGGACTGTAGGAACGTAATATGGTATGGAGTATACCACATTGCCTTTCCGCAACCGCGAGACGTATAAAGTACAGCAAACAAATTTGTTCTCAATATACTATATACAATGCAGGTGCCAAAGAACATCAAGAATAACCTTTCGTTAGTAAATAGTTCAGCCACTGGCTGACCGGGGCGGCAGGAGTCTCCAAAATTGCTATACATGCATAAAGAGAGTGTGGAATGCAGAAAAGGTAGATAAGATCAGTAAGGAAAGATATATTTGGCATTCGGTAGGTAGTTTTTCATACATCGTAAAAGACCCTGCGTATCGAAACAATAATATAATTTATATATTGTCAATATTCGGACTGAATTTCATGAATTTGATACTCTCCCGCGTCTCTATTTTGTAATACCGGGAAATAATATTTCTATTGACTTCGTCGGTTTAGTTCTCAAATAATTTGCGTAAGTCCCAGGAACTGAGCACGTACAACTCAAATCGTGGAACTATTCCAAGCTGAAGCGTGCAGGTAAACTTCCCTACCAAATCTTGACATGCTTCCGTTCCAGCGGTGGACGGAGCAGCTGAGTGAAATGACAATAAGTTTATATTATGGCAATATCTAAAAAATAGCACAAAATGATTCTTCATTGAATTTCGGATATGTGTTATATTTTCTATCAGTGATGACCTAATAAAGATATACTTAATTCCGGGTTAGTACCATTGACTCTCATCATTAGCATCATTGACTCTTCTATTGCTCCACTATTGCGGGTTAGCAGAATTTGCTATCGAGCTTAAAATGTTATTAATAATAGACAGTAAAAAACATACAATTTTTTCTACTAAATCACACCTGATTTCCCCGAAGGAGTAAGCAGAGGGGTTCAGTACATTCCTACGATTTATCACAAGATATCCTTAACGTCCCACCATGGAATACTGTGAAAGCTACACAGCAACATATATAACTATATACCGGGCACAAATTCAGAATTCGATCTGCTACTAGAAATTCTAAGTTAAATAAATCCAATGACATTTGACCTGGGGATCGGGACCCAGCACTCAATCAACGAGACGTCACGAAAAGCATCATAAAACCAGTTATAAAATAAAACATTATATTACTATGGTAAGACATAAACGTTCAGATTTCACAAACTCCAATCGAGATAATTTTCGAGCCACATTCAGGTGTTGATGACATTCAAACAAAGCGCAAGAAACCTTTTACGGCCTATAATCGGATACGAATGACTAAGTGAATATGACTGCTCCTAGCAGTTGTAACGTCGCCTCTACTCCGCGGCGATAAAACGACATGAATATAAATAGGCGTAATATTAAAATGTCTCGCTTTCGCACCGCACCATATAATCCTCTTTGCTTTTCTGACCTGTTATAGCTCCAGTGTAAAGCGAAATCTATAGGAAGCGATATAACGAAGACGTATAAGAGATACAGAAATATGTATAGAGATGCAGTGTATACCAGTTAAAAATGAATAATTGACTTTTAAAATGAAGTCGACGTCTGTTTTGTTATTATCATATGAAAACCTACAGACATACATACGCGCACACACACATGTTCAGTTACATTACATAAAATAAAACATGCATCCGGATCGCCCGGGGTATCACCGCTACACCTATTTGTGACGTTGCTACGATAGCAATTTCTACTTTAGTCAAAAGAGTGCTCTCTATACCACGTGTATACTGAAAATCATCATCTGAGTCATCAGAACAGAATAGACATTGTCCATTACTAACTTCATTTATTAAAAAAATTAAAATATGTTACAGTAAAAATTTTCGAGTATACATAATTATATGCAAAGTACTTTCGATTAGCTAAGTTCTGTGAACGGCGTTAGCTCTGCCAGATGGTAGACCTATACCTAGATACAGCCTACCCATTACCTAGATAGGTAATCACGTTGGCAACTAGGCGACCTTACAGTCATTCGTTGATTAAAAATGTTGTGCCATTGCCCTCATAAAATGTCGCTCAAGCGGGCATGCTAGTTCTACATAGAACTAGCATGCGTCGTCTATACACATGTATAGACGACGCATCCCATAACCCGGAGGTTCATTCATGTCTACAATGTCACCTATGTAGATAACGTTTACTCGTATTCTCGCTTCTCGCAAGCCCGTTGGCAGTGGACCCACACAGTAACACGGGACTGTCATCGCATCGGGGGCAAGTAATATGCACCATCAGTCATACTTAGTTGGAGTTTTCAATTTACCCACGCTGAACACTAGCTAAATAAAGATGGATTACTCGATCTTGCTATTTCTTGTAGCCATTTATTCTTATCTTTTAGGAAATCATGCTTAGAGTAAATGCAATTTAAATGTTTATTGATTTTCTCTTTTTACTCGATTCTCCACCGAGTACAATTAATCGAATATTGTTCTAGAGAAGTAACAGAATTGTTTAAGTTCTTTGATATAAGAACTTAAACAATTCTGTACTATTGTGATTATATGTGCTTGATTTAGTAAAGCAATGTTGCTTTCGAGGTATAAATTACAGCCTCCCATTTTCTGTAGAATGAGATTTGAATCTTTGACTCACCATAAACGTAGTTACATGCGTTTTTAGGAATGAAATATATAACTTATTACAACGCTGAAGAAAATATCACAAGGAAACTTCCACGCCTTAGAATTTTGCATAACGCTCTTAAGTTGCGTAAAAGTTGCCAGCCGGCACTTAGCCAGCGCAGACTATGGACTTAAAACTCAATTTGAGAGGAGACACGTGTCCAACTGTAAACCGCTAAGAGTTCATTATGATGATCATGGAATAGTAAAAAATGTAGCTCCGCCAATAACTGTGTAGTAAATTACATCATCACGTTCTGACATGACCGGTCCCTTATGGGGCAGGCAGACATCACCAAATATCTCCACCCTCACAGACGGGAGGTGCTACTTCTACATTCATGAAACTTTTCATACACGCACGCCATCACTAATCACTGACATCAAACCGATAAATTAAACCGAGTGAGGCGGTCCATCCTACTACAAAAGAAGATAATATGCGCTGAAACATAACACTATTACATTCGCTGCGTGTTTTAAAGACTGACGTCATAACAGGAAAAATATTTGTATGGAAAAAAAAACAATTGTGAGTGGCACGGCCGCGACGACGGCTCCGCGCGCGGAGATAAGAGGCACAGTGGAACTCCGCAGCGGTACAGCCCTTTATTTCTGCGTCAGCGCTTCCCAAACGGAATTACCGTGCTTTCATTGTAAGAACGTATTCTCCTTTTGCTCTTTTTGATTTCTTACTAAGCCATACGCATTCTGGTCCGTCATATATGATAATATTTATGAGTTTATTTTCGTCTATTACGTCTCAGGTGCTGGCCGCCATACTTTCGCTTACCTTCAGCCAACTCAGAGTAGAAGACAGCTTTGGGCAAACGGTGATCTTCCATACGAAGGATGTGCCCACACCACCTTAACTGACGTTGCATGAGTAGGTATTCCAGATGATGAAGACATGAAGAGAGTAATAAATAATGGAGAAGCAGTAAGAAGAAATACAGTTCTGACCTGTTATGTATAGTAATATAATAAAGATGCGTGAATTCCTTGTACTGATGTGTTTAAATTAGAAGCCCAAACAAAATGATGTTAACCCGCTGGTGGACTATTCTGAGTTTAGAAATGCTTAAAAGTTTACTCTTTGACCAAGTTCATTTTACGTTTCAACTAAATCGCTGTAAGCTACGAATATAAGCTCCTCACGTAAATGTTATGTTAACTTAGATCTGGAAAAAATAGGTTAAGTGCGTCATTTTTTTATTAACCGACTTATACATTCATTAAGATTTGAATATTAGGTAATAGGATAAATAGTAGGAAACCCCTTTTAGTATCCAGTCAAGAACAAGAATAAAGAAAACAAAATAAACAGTAATCACTTGTGTAATAAACAAGCACGACAGGAAACCAACTTTCGTTACGTTTATTAAACAATTAGTATTCTTCGCACGGCTGATTAGTTAAGTTTTAACTAGACTTACAATTGGTACTTAAGTGATATAAATGGCTCGCTAGCTGGCTAGCCGTATCGCTTGGAACTAGTTTAATGAATATGTAAACGAATTATTGAGCACGCTGTAATCTCCACAGGAAACAAAATAAATGCGTGTAAAGGCACAACTAGTCCGATTGCATAAATCCGCCGCCACAATTACGACATTTGAAGGCGAATGTCGGGCATAATGTATCGGAAATATAAATTATATTAGATTGGGGGTTTGTTCGCGTAATGGCGTCCTGTAATGTGGACGGCGGATTGTGTCGTGTCGGTCGCCACTAAAGAATTATGCCACTCATTATTGTTTAGAGTGGCAGTGGTGCTCGACATGCGATGTTTAAGCTCTGTGTCCATTGTCAGGGTTCAAGTGGTGATACTCTTTTTCATATCATAACAAGAGCTACTGTAGCTTAAATATTAATTGTTCATTATATTCTTTAAACATACGTATATATTCAAAACAGGTTGATGCTATTTTGTAAGTAAACGTGATTCACTTCAAACATGCTATCATTACTAAAATAATAATTTTCCTTTTCGTTTCGTTAATCGTTTTGGGTATTTTATTTGGAAACTTTAAAAAAAATATTATGTGATATTTGTTGCGTAAATTTGGCACAATAGTGTATATACATATGTATGTATATATAGTACATATGTGATACATTTCTAAGGTGTGTGAAAGTCTGCCAACCCGCACTTGGCCAGCGTGGCAGACTATGGCCTTAACCCTCTCAATA
>DWMO01000005.1:0-18420 GCA_018245175.1 Elbella theseus
ACATGGTAGGCGGAGTGGGGGGTGTTAGGTTTTTTATTTTCGTTACGGAATTTCTTGATTCGGTCGCCGCGCTCAAAACCCGCGATAAAAGCTATGCAATAGCTTAAAATCATTATTTATTTAAAATTGTACAGATTCGATGACAGGATAGTCCTGCACGCACTGTCGCGTGTAGCCGACATGCTGCATTCGCTGTTGTGGCGTCTCATCGCCCGCTGGTGCAACGTCAGCGCGGTGCTGCTTCACAAGGACATTGTTAGCCCGTGAGTAGTACATTCGTTTACTCACTCGTTGGTAAAACTTAGGCTACCGTGGAAGCTAAATGTAAATTTCCTCACATAATGTTTAATATTAATATAACTTTGGTATATATTATAACTAGGAGTATATTTATCATGTATAATAATTAGGCCGATTCCACGCATTAATCTAATTATATTGGCAATATAGCTCGATTTGTGTATGGGTCAAGTAGGGACTCTTTGAGTGACACATTCGAACCAGATCAATTTGTTCCAGAAGCGAAGTCCAGTACTGGAGATCGTTGGGTGTCCGGTGCATAGGATGGTGTGTGAACAGACCCTTGGAGAAGCTGTACTGGCGGGCGGTGCTCAAGGCGCCCTACTTGGCCAACACGCTGCTCGGCGAGCCTGAGGTACAACTTATTATTTATTGCTGCACTTAGTTGGTAGGGGACAGTTTTGACTAGAACCCTGTGGTTAAGTTCTGATCTGTATCACTTCGGGTCACCCAGGAATATGAGATTCATAGTTCATGTACAAATGCGGGCAATATAGGCTGATCATTTCGTTAGGCCTATATCCAAAGGTGGACTGAAATAGGCTGATTATGATGATGAGCTAAATGACACGTTATTAGCAAGTATTCAGACCAAGTACAATTGTTATGGACACAGGAACATCAGACTGTGAGTAATTGTAGCCTTTGGATATTAATATATTTGTAAGCTCATAGTTACTATGGTAAGCAAACTACACAGAAGTATTTAATTATTGACATACTTGAAGTATGTTATTATTGTCTTGTGGACAAACAAGTACTGCTTGATCAAGTGACTGAATGATTGTTTGATTGATCGGTTGGTTGGTTGGTTGTGTGATGGCTTCATTAATTAGTGTTTACCTCGATTAAGTGACTACTTAATTGATGTCTTGAATGATTGATTCATTTGTGAAGTGAATGATTGCTTGATTGAATGATAGATATCATGAATAATTGATTGCCTGTTTTATTAATAAATGTTGTGATTGTGCTATGATTTCATTGAGCTAGTGAGTGATATGTATGTTTTAGTCTCTTTTACTTTCACAGCCGGGTCTTGATCATGGGTTCTGTTACCACCACACTGATGAAACTCATGATGTACCACACCGGAAATGATCATGAACTAGTCTCATGTTGGATGGAAATAACGTTTTGCAGGTAGAGAACAAAAGGGCACACAGGAAGTCGATGACGGAGGTGGCTGAAAAGATGGAGACGGAACGCCGTCTGTCCTCCGGGCAGAACTGACGAGCGGGCCGCGGGGGCGGGGTTGGGGCTGGAGGGCGGCGGAGGCGACTTGTCTTGTAACATCACGGGTCCCGGGTTCTCGGCTGATTTGTATCGAATCAAGAATCGGTTCTTTGTCAGTGTGCCATTAGAGAGGTCTATGTCCAGCAGTGCACGATGACAGGCTAATAGTGTGTGTGTCAGTAGAGGGCGTGGTCGTGCATTGTCATGATTGACAGCTGACATTTGTTAATTGATAGCTATCAAATGACAGCTGTCAGTGTCAATGGCGTGGTGGAGACGTATAGTAAACGTCTCCCAAAAATAATCGCGTTGTTTGAGTCTGTAAATGGTTTGTTATATAAGCTGGATTGGTCATTAGGAGTTGAATTGCTTTTTTTCTCTCGCAAGATGTTGGTAGCATTTTGTCGCTGCAAAATGTCGAGATCCCAGCGTCCGTGACGGTTATAGTGTTGAAAATTAAGAACTGGTTAAAAAAACTCTTTGATGTTGAACATTTAAGCGAAGTACATATTTGTCCATCGCTACTATTTACAAAATTGTGTTTGGTTATAACGTAAACTAGACGGCGTTAGTGGCATTATCGATTTCTTAACTAGATGGCGCTGTTTTCGGTATTTTGATTAATAGAAAAAAAACTACACTTGGCCTTACCCAATCATTGTATCACCCTTGTACCTGTCGCTTGATTAAATCCAGTTAAATTTCGCCCGTAGATCGAAGAGCAACGGAGGGTAATCGAAAAGGAGAGTGAGAAAGAGATGGAATAAGCATTTGTCCTTGTCTGTGTTGACGGTTAGTTCAGTATTACATTTTTTTTATTTACCTGCCATTAAACAGACGAAAAGTATTACACTTACTGGTTTAGGAAGTATTTGTTTTAATTTCATCATCACATCATCAACGATTAACATTGTCTGGAGTACATTGGTAACTCCTCTGGTGCTACACATGTCAACGAGCGAAGGTGACCACTTACCATCAGGTTAGCCGTCTGTCTTGACTTTTAGTAAAGAAAATATTGGTGCATTCCTATTAATTTAAATTTGGATCGAAAACAAACCTTGAAATTTGTTTGTTTGGATGTTCCATACGAAATAACAGTAATATGTCACGATCTCTGTATTAATTTCATTCGATATGACATTACTGTAAATAAATGACTGAATGATTGTAATTAGTGATTCAATGTGTTCTACGTCACATATTTTAGACGTTTTAAATTTCTTGATCACCGTTAATGTAGAACCTGCTGGAATTAGTTGCATGTCGTTCATTCATTCACATATTCGTTCATCACAGTTGCTTGGTAATCTAGTGTGGTTGGTTTATTGCGCGTATTGATTGAATGTGAGACTATTAATTCGTATCTTTCTTTTCATAAAAAAATGTTGGGTGTCTAACATTCATTTTTAATATTGACATCATTTAATAATCTTTATGGTGCATTGTCTTTTATTTTCGAACGATGGTTAAAAGTTCTTGTCGTTCTTTCATTGCTTCTTTTTATTTAATTATTTTATTTATTGTTCAAACTATACATCAGTTTTATTCATTCGATCATTTTTTATAGTTTTACTTAACATATGTACTTCAGTGTTACAATGAATATTCTATTACAGTCTTCTTCGAATTGACATGTCAAGTGTCATTGCTTCTAGAAAATATGTCATTTTGTTTTTTTTTCTATCATGCCAAGTATGTGATTTAAACTGAGGCTTAATGTATTATTAGTTTTTTTTTATTGAAACCAATCAATTGTAAGTGACCAGTATTTTATATAGAATAGTTTTTTGTTTATATTATTTTACCATAAACATTCTGAATATTTTAGTTACCATAGAGTATATAAAGTACAGTGGGTAAATGGTCATGTACATAGTACATTTAATTTTTTTTAGTTTTATTTATGTCAGATTGTATTATTGGGGTTTTCAAATATTTTGAGAATTAAAGATGTTATCAAAACTAATAGTTAGAAATAAACAAATTAAAGTTTTTGAGTACAATTTGATAGAGTTCACAATTTTTTTTTTTTTAGTCGTGTTTTAACAGAACGTACCAAAGCGTACATATTTATAAAGTATTTTTGAAATATGCTTTGTATGGAAAATCATTTAGCTTATGTTCTTCGTTCATTTTATCTTTTTTTATTCCTTTTTGCCCAATGTCCAGGGTGCTATACGCTGCAGACAAGCGATCTTACCTCTCATCTGGCAGTAAGTGACAAAGGAAGTTTTATGGATTTTTCATTTCAATCGACTACCGTTGGACGTTTTATGAATAAGAGTCTCAAATTATTTCTTTATAATTGAGAATTATTATTATTTTTCTATTTATTGTTATATTTTATAATTGATTTTAATTAATTTTTAATTGTTAATAGGTATTGTTTTTTGGTTTATTCTCCCGTAATTAAAATTCTATTTTATGTTAACTAATTTAATACCCGAAATATTATATATAATTTATTTTCTCTGTTAATTTTATTTTCTCGTGTCTACGGATTGTTTTTAATGTGATTTTATTTGCAAGTGTTATAAATGTTTATACTTTTTTTTGCATGTGGCAATACTATTTTTATTGCTGTTATAATTATGACATGTGGTAATATTTTTGTTTTTAAAATGTCGATTACGCGCCTGTCATAAGAAATGTCAACGACATAATCCAATAAAAAAGGCGTAAGTGATTGGTTTCTGAGTCGATTATTTTGATGTCGGCAATGAAATTGAACCCAGTAATATATGTTTAACGCTGGGCTAACAGTTGGCAATTATAAATTATAGTGATTCTTGATATTACGGCTTTTATTGTGTTCGGTTTAATGCTTGAAGTTAGATAGTTTCTTGCCAACGAAATTATGTTGTGGCAACACTACGCGGATGCTCTGTGATGTTGGAAACACTGGTAGAATTATATAGAGGTTTGCTTTGAACTTTAAACAGTAGGTTCTGGCTTTATGACTTCGAACTTTCTCGATGGATTTTGAGCACTTTTAAGACGTTGTAAAAGTCCATTCCACAAAGGGCTTTTCATGCCCAACAGAGCACGAAGTTGCCGCTAAAACTGGTCACTAACAGTAGAATATTATTATATTAAAAAAATAGCATTTTTTTATATATTTTATTATATGACTTAGAGACTATTCTATGATATATGACTATTGTAATAGTCATAGAATAATTATGGTTTCAAACTGGTTTCTGAAAGATAGTGTGTTTGAGATGTTACACTCTAGTCGCAAATAAGCGATATGTTCATATATATGAAAAATAATGATAGCCTGATGGAAATACAATTCCAAAATGTCTAAGTATTGTTTGTACCAAAAATAGTATTTTTTTTATATGTATGTATCTCGACTTTATTGTGAAAGTGTGTTCGTTTGTGTTTGTTCGTTTTTCACGTTGCAATGGGGTGCCCTAGCTACTTGTATTTTTGTGTATACATTGCGTTAGGATCTGGGAGTGACATAGACATAATATAAGTATATATGTTGTCACAGATTTGTTGTAGGGCCGAAAAATGGCAGCCTCACTGACATAGTTTTACTTGGGTTGCGCTGGAAGGGACATAGACATAAGTACATATGTTGTCACGGATTTGTTGTAGGGGTGAGACATGTTGCTGACGTAGTACTGGATAGACTGGTTTGATATCCTGGGATGTACATTACAAGCGAAAGGTGCTAATTATTTGAATTTGTTTGTGAGTTTAAGCGTTTTTTTGTGTGTTTGAACTGTACAACCCATATTTTATATTTTAAGGCACCCCCAGCGACACTGTATGGGAGCAAAACCGCGATTGAAGCTTATATGCACAAATTCTTGTCATTTTTATCTGTTTGTGAATAAACTGTTGTAGTTTGGTATGTTTGTCTGTGTGTAGATTTGTCTATATATAGATTTATTCAATAAATGGTAATATATTGTTTTTGTGTTTCATTTCATTGTTATTATTTTATTTCTTGTTATTTTAGGTTAGGTTCCGTTTACCTTAGTGTTGTATGTAAAAAAATGTATTAGATTATATTTCATAATAGAAAGTTGGTCAAAGTCTCAAAAATGTCGTTTGGGATAAGTAGTAAGGACATATTCAGACCTACCAATTAAGCAATGAGCCAAGTTCATAGGGTAGGTATATATTTAATGAAGATAATGTATATATATGTACATATATACATAAATATAAAACTTTTATTTTTGTATTTCGACCTGTTTTTATAATAAATTGTCAAATAGTTTAAAAACATAGCCTTACAAATTCGGCTAGTTTGTAACAAAGATAAGCTTGAAATGACTATCATATTTTAAAAAAAGGTGGCAACTATCTCATATTGGTTAATACATGTCTTTGTCTTTTCTTTACATTTAATTTGTAATATAAAAATCTACATTCGATTAAAAAGTGTCCCGCCATTATTAATGTCAACGTTTAGTAATTTTTTATCATGTAGTTATTTGTACTTTTTATCTTTCTGTGATTTCTTTACATTTGATTTGGTTTTTACAATCAAACTAATCAGTTTCTTTATAATTACGTAAATGATAATTAAGACAGTTATCAAAGCTGCAAATTGATCAAGCATCCATATTTGATACCATTCGTAAAGATTGATTTTAGAACGAAGGTGAAACGCGCCTGAAAAAAACGATAAATGTTTTATTGCATTAACATTGGTATAGATATTAAAAACATTAAAACATACAGTAAATTATCTGTTAAATTTATAACGAGTTTGCTTAAAGTAGGACTAAATTTTATTAAATATTTTATCAGAAAAACAACAGAAAGTATTCTGTTCAACGGCCTATAACAAAATATCAACATTATAATAAATGGCCTCCTTTGTTATTATCTGTTGCATAGATATTGAAAGTATTATTTCTGTGGTTCAATGTTAAAGACAAGAAACGTTATTTTGTAATACATACCTTTGCTTTCAATAGCCAATTCAATATAATGACTGATCAGCTTCGACGGCGATATTGGCCGTGTTCGGAATAACTTTGACAAGTATTTTGCCATTTTGTAATACCTATTCAAAAAACAAACATTAATATCGTAACCCGTATTAAAATTTGGTCTATTATAATAATATGTTTTTTTGATAAAAGTAGGTCAAAGTATTTGATAATTTTGTCATTAAAAACTAAAATCCTATTAGACACACATTAGAGTGCTCCATAATGTCATTCTAAAGCTTGTGAAGTCTGTCAACCCGCATTAAGCCAACGTGAGATATTACGGCCTGAAGTCTTTACTTAATTAACTCTTCATATTAACTCTCCTCTTTCTAAAAGGAGACCCATAACCAACAGTGGAGCAATAAAAAGATTGATGATAAAAATCCTATTTGATTTTCACAATTGGCAATTCTGTCTATGACCGGAGTAAAATAGTAAGGATCAAATTTAAAAAAAAAATTTTTCGTACTTGTCATTTGTAAGCATTTCCATTAGACCCTGCCTAAACTCCTCCTTGATATCTGGTTTGAAGTCGATCTTAACAGCATACCCACTTCTCACAGCTCTCTCAGCATTTCCCGGCTGATCACCGAACATGGGTATACCTAATATTGGCACCCCGTAATTAATAGCCTCTAATGTGCTGAGTAGACCGCAGTGCGATATAAAGATCTTGACGTTGGGATGAGCTGAAATTTTATATAAAACTTTATTTCTAATAGTCTGTGGTAAAGTCCTCCTGTTGTGTGGCAACTGCTTGCTAAATGAATCAAAATGACGTTTTCGTGGTATCCGAACTTTTGAGTATTGAGGAGTTCTAGTACTTTTTAAATTATGGACCTAAGATAGGAAAGTCTCTGAACTTTCTCCAATTTCAAATAAATTAACTTTTTACTGGCAAAAGCCTGTCAAAATCTGTGAAAAATTTCATGTAACTTGACGTCATTTTATTATCCGCATATAAGTCAGTTTTGAAAAAGTATTAATACCCAAGATACTAGCTTGCGGCATCCAAGGTCTGACGTGGACGTTCTTGGGCAAATTCTCCATCTTCTCCTCATATTTCCACAGCACAGTATACGGTACACTTCCTAGAGCCTCAATGAAGTTCTTCTTGGTCTGTTCTGGGAAGGATCTTGCTTTCAACACCGATCCCATACTAAAATAGACCACTCCTTCAGGTGAATTATCTAGAATTTCTTGCAAGTCCTGAAAATTCAAAAGGAGATTTTTTCCCTGTCTTAGTATGTAAGACGACGCCAACACATAATTTGTAAGACATTGGTCAATTTTATAAGTTTTGTATTCATAGCTTATAAGAATGTTGTTTATTAAATATTTTATTATTATTAGGTACGATATAGGGTCTTGAGCATGTGAAAAAATGTTCAAAATTGTGTACTGAAATAGATATAAATGTGCAAATGAAAGAGAAAATTGGACGATCGCGATTGGTCGAACGCCCGATCCTAGTCACGATAGAAATATATTCAATGAATTAGGTCATACCACCTAATAACTATATTGGACACACTCCAAGTTGTCCAAACCCTCTTCTGTCGTACAGCATTAGACGCACACTGGTGCGTCAGAAATGCCGACCTCCACAGGGATCTAGATCTCCCCACCATCCAACAACTCATTAAGCGGATCTCGGAGAACTTCTTCAAAGTCTCCGAAAACCACTCAAATCCTCTTATAGCGGCGGCAGCGGATTACACCCTTCCTCCTCCCTCCCGTTACACAGTCCGTCGGCCGAGGAACGTCCTCACCGACCTTCCAAACAAGCTCTCATCTGACCTGGAATGCCTCCTGGCGGCCCAGAGTCAGTCAGATGAATTACTCCTCCCGGACAGTGCTCATCCTTCTGATGACGCTGGCCCATAACCCTCGTCAACACATAAGTGTTAATGTACATGCGGAAGCTCCCTAGGGAGCCCCGCTAGCACCCTCTCGACCACCCAAGAGGGGGGCGCATCCGATGAAGGCTTCGAGACCCATAAGGTCAAAGCCAACCTCCTAGGTGGTGTTTAGTGGGTTAAGGCACGGGCTTCTCCCGTGAGTCCCACATAACCACTGCGACCGGTCGCAGGGTATGCATGAGCATTCACCACCTCCCTCCCCGTATGGAGGGTAGCCCTTTTCCACCTTGTCTGGGCGAAAAAAAAAAAAAAAAAAAGCACTCATGAAGAAGGCGCTCCCCCTCTCCCATCGTACTCTACCTACGCATGCCTCTCGCTTTCACCTCTGAACATATCGGTACCTCAATATTACGTCATTCAAAGCGAATTGTCTAGTTAATGTATGCCAGATGTGTATATACACTTACCCCGAGACAATCTACCAAGGCGACTGGCAGTAAGGTATCCACCTGACCCATATCCTTAGAGAATCTGTTCAGAATTCTTCCTGAAGCGTTGTGGTGGAAGAACCACATCGGAGCGTTGGTTACACCTCTGGAAGTAATAATGTACGTATTATAACTGAGAAACAATTAAGGTCCTCTGTGATGGATTTAGTTTACAGGTTGAATTGATTATTACATATATTTAAAGCTTACTGTGGTGTAGGTTCTGAATGAGCAATAAGAGTACACTGATCTTTAAAGAATATTCAGTCATATAACTACTTAATTATATATATAACAAGTAATGTGTTTTAATGATATAATATCATTTTATAGCAGCTATGTTTAAATTTTGTCTCCTATTTCACGAGTCGCCTATCTCATTCTTCCGTATAATGCTGTCGCACTCACTCCCTGTTCTTATTAATTAATTTATTACTGTTCTTATATTTTTTATCTGTAACAAAAGCATACGGAAAATACGTTTTCTTCGCTAGTTCACCTAAACATGGTGTCGTGTAGCGTGATAGAGGCCTTGATGCAGGTGTTGTAGAACACGACCAGCTTGTTCCACGTAAAGAATATACAGATCGCTATGAGGCTGCCGTAGATGTAGACACATTCAGCTCGACTCAGGTGGAGCCAGTTGGATGGTAGGTCCTGGTAGCTTGGCGCTGGAACTGCAGTAAAGATAAAGATAAACTGGCCGTCTCTCTGCGTTACATGTATTTACACACATAGTTATCTTATACTTACGATATTACACAACATATATAGTTAACTGGGGGTAATATCAGCATGGGGATTATGGACTTCTTAATGGACTTCGTCCAACAGTGGACTAAGAGAAGCTGTTGATAATATATGTACTCATAAAAATGTACACTAACATAAGTGAAATGTAAGTAAAGTTGTCTATTTCTCAACTCTAGAAATAAACTCACCCTGTGTTGCATTTTTCTGATTCTCCAGCGACGTATTCCTGGCCGCGATGTTGCTGGCACTGTTCGCTTCCTCCAAGTTGACCCTGACACAGACATACATAAGTTTATACAATAACGATTCAACATATTATATGCAAATTTATAGCGATATAGACTCAAAGTTCAATTGTTCAATGAGTACATAGTATGTAGTAGTTAAGTTATATAGTTTCGATACAATTGTGATATAATCAGAAAATTTCGATAACATGATTGGAAATACACGTAGCGCCATCTGATGGCAAACCAAGCAAAACAAGTGGGAGCATTTGTTCAGGTTGCTTTGTTTGGGCTCTGCTTGAAAAATCCCATATGAAATATTTTAAAAATCGTGCCGCTTTCGATTTTCGTAAATCAAAGTAAAAGAAGTTACAAATGGCTGTTAGTATTGGTTAGTCCATTTAACATAGTCGAACCAAAATCATGAAATCAATAGCGAAATATAGATTTATCACGGTAATATAAATATAGGCTAACAGATTCTCACCACTCCTTGAGCCACAGATCGCACGCCGAGTAGAACACCTGCGCCAGGATGAACAGAGCGAAGAGCAGCGTCATGGACAGTTTGCTGCCGCCGCTCTTTATGTACTCCATGTACACTGCGTTGTCCACTGAGCCCTTGTGCTGAGTTTCTCCTGGAGACACAACAATCATCATCATCAGCTCTTTTTCATCCTGTACTAAATATAAGCTTCTACAATAGTGCACCACTGGGCTCATAATACTACTATTAGTAGAATTATTAATATTATTACATCATCACGCCAGGTCATTACTGTAGAAGTAGCACGTCAATGCCGAGGGTAATGTTGTTTGTTACCCAGTTTTTTCTGCGTACCCCACAAGACATATGTTGTGGCGATATCATAACAATAATACAATTATACAAGAATGACTCCACTTATGAAAACGTCTTATAGGAGCCTCACCTTCATATTCCGGGGCCAGGTTGTTGTCCAGATCCATGGTGAACGACAGCTGAGATGCCTCCGACATGGACCGCTGAGACCTCAACTTGTGAGCGTGTTCCTATATAAATACAATAAGCTTTAATTACACTTCTTTACTTTTATGAAGTTTAGTTACCCGTGATTCTGAATACATGTAACGCCATCTGTTATGGGATAATAAAAACTATCTACTACACGACGATATTTTAATATTCTGTACCTACATGAACTGCTAGTACTGTAAATGAAGTTATTTTTATATTATCATTCTTAACCTCTATTTTGTAACGTTAATGTATGGAGAAAAATAAATAATTTAAACTAATTTCACTAACATTTAAAAATATCAACTGAAATGAATGTAATAATAATTAAAGCAGTTTTTGATAAAGACTTTCTAGACCGAATGAATCTATGAATACGTATTACTGTAAATATTCTATTATTAAGGCAGTTGGTACAAACATTGACTTATTGGTACAAATATTGGTTAAACGAGACTATGTTGCAACATTATTTTAGTCAATGTTTACTAACACTTCGCTGCGCTTCAAGAGGCGGTTCGGTTTTCGCTATTTCATCGTAACCCTTGAACGAAACGGTTTGGAATCAAAAACAATGGACCCTTTATTATTTCATAAATATACACAAATAAAACCATAATTTCTACATACATATATAGGATCAAGGATAGCTACACCTGTGGGTTGAATTTAAAGAAAAAGTTGAATATAAAATCTGTCACAAAAAAAAATTAAAATATGATTGATTTATAACACCTGATTAAACTTTAATTTGTCTATTTCATATATTTTGATAAAAAAGATACGGCATAAACCTCCCTCCCTACGCCTAAGTGGCGTGAAGATGTAATTAAATAAGTAATACAAGTATAAAATGTATTATTTTCGATTGGCTTGGCCGCTATTAATATTGTTTTCACTTCGAGTTGTGCAAAAAGAGGGTTTTAATAATCCAAAATGTTCAAATACACACCAAGTTCTCCGAGCCCACGGCCTTCTGTTTCTGTTTCTCCTCCTCTATCTTCTCCCCCATCTCTATCAACTTCTCCAGTTCGGGCACCGCGTTGTGTTTCAGCTCGTAGTAAGTTCCTTGCGCTACTATCTGTGAAAATAGTATGTTTGTATCTGTATATTTTATCATCAACAATATCAGTATCAACTCTTTTATCATTACACTATTGGACATAGGTATTCTAAGAAAAAGTGTTATACATATCAACATATTACATTTCTGTGTTATAATAGTTAGTTACACACATATATATTTGATATATTGTTATTCACTTATTCTATGTTCGGTGCGAGATCACGGCTGTCAGATCTGTTAGTTGGGTTTAATCTATTTGACGTAATTATATTTCTCCTTAATCTTATATATTTATCTATGACATGGTTTCTTCTTCAAAAATTGTTATCAATTAGAGAGGATGTTGCTTAACAATTTAAACTTCATAGTCAGTATTTGTTTTTAAACATTAACACTGCTATTTAAAGAATGTTAATATTTAGATCTCTTCTGGACACAGGCCTCCTCCACAATCCCTTCACTGGGCACACGGGTGTGCGATTGCAATACACAGCTTCTCGCGCCGCGTATGCCGGTGGGCGTCGGCAGGCAGGCCGCTCAGCCGCGATAGAAACATATTATGAATAGTGCGTAGAAGCGCTAAGCAGCGGCGGCGCACCTTGCCGGCGCGCATGACGCACACGAGCGCGGCGTGGCGCGCGTACTGCACGTGGTGCGTCACCAGCACCGCCGCCTTGTCGCGCAGGAAGCCGCGGATGCACTCCTCGTATATCGCTTGCGCTACCTGCGTGCCCATGTAAACGAGTTAATCATACTACCATCTATTTAGGTGACCACCCTACCGAACTGTTATCGGAAGGAGGTCGATCTTTTAGCGATATTACCTGCTATTGTTCGTAGCCTAGTTTAATGTTACATTGTTTTGTGTATTTTTTTGTTATGCCATATAACAATAAAGATTTTGTGTATTGTATTGTACAATAATTATACAGTATCTTGAGACAATCTACATGCTCACACATTTGTACATGCGCATAAATACAATATATGTATAAGTGCGCGGTCGCGTGCGGGTGTGTAGGTATATGTAGGTATGCATAGGCGTGGTTAGGCGTGCGTGCAGGTGTACGTAAGCACGTATCTAGATGTCTGTGTGTGCGTACCTTGGCGTCGACGGCGGCGAGCGGGTCGTCGAGCAGGTACACGTCGGCGTGCTGGTACACGGCGCGCGCCAGCGAGATGCGCGCGCGCTGCCCGCCCGACAGCGCCGCGCCTGCACGCACACACACACACAACACAATAATCAACGTGATTATCAGCTCTCGACTGTAATGACCATCTTTAACTAACAGCTGTGTTCAAATAGACTAATAACTATATCTGAGAAAGAAATACCTCGTTCACCGACAATGGTTTTATCGCCGTGACTGAGGATCTCCAGGTCGCTGGTGAGCTGGCAGCACTTGATCACCTGCTTGTACCTCCGAAGGTCCAATTGTTGACCGAACAGAATGTTCTGACGGACCTGGAAGAATAATTTCAACAATATAATATGAACATCCACATGCAGACCAGCTGATCTGAAGCTAAGCAGAGCCAGTGTTATATGGTAATCCGGCAGCTAACAAACAAAAACAGTAACAAAATAGAAATCATAACTATAGGCAGTGTTATATAAAAGCTTCTATTTATCTATACACCTATTTATATTGTCAATAACACATGTACAACAGTATTCTAGTTTGGATGTCGTAAAGGTAGGCAGAATTTTTAAAATATGAGAACAAAAAACTCACGGACGCCTCAAACAGCCACGGCTCCTGCGACGCGTATGCGATGGCTCCGCGCACATCCAAATGCCCACTGGTGGGCGTGAGCTCTCTCAGCATCGCTTGCAGTAACGTGGACTTCCCTGAGCCCACTGTCCCGACTATTGTGGTTAACGATTCTGGTTTTATCTGTGAACATACAAGGATACATTTTAACTTATGTAACTAAGACATCGTTTTGCAATTGTTGGAAACACCCTGACAAAGAGAGTACTGCCATCTCGGCAATACTTCTTCTATCTAAACGATACTGCTGCCATGTACGCGATGGTGTTGCCATATATTCAATAACAATGGTACTGAAGTCCCTGTAAAAAACATTCAAGTAGGGATGTTAGCGTCAAACTATACATATCCTGTATGTTTGATACATGATACAGGGTCTGTTGTATAATTAAAATTATCATAAAGTAAGCAATATGAAAAAATACTACGATATTATTGGTCAAGTTTTGAATTTGATTATTCTATAGTTGTAATGGTCAGTCACGTTTATCAATTATTTTGATATATTTTGATGGCGATAGATCTTTCTGTCGCACGTTCATCTGTGATAGTATTACTACTGTGACTCTTCTTGTAGCTAAGTAGCAGTTCTAGTGGACGGAGTGAGTAACTAGTTATACCGAGGCTTTAGACATTCTAATCTTCAATCGTTATTGGACTTTGAACTAAACAATTTATTTACACATTCAGTTTAAATACAACAATAAAATGAGTACGAAATAATTACCGTTAAGTTAATATTGCTGAGCGCCAGAACCTGTCCATCCAAATCCTCGTCATCCACCTTCCTCCAATGCGCTGTGTAATCCTTAAATGTAACGAAAGCGGCAGGTTTGGGTTGTTCCAGGTTCGATTCTGACTTTATGTAGGTTTGTTGACTGAAACAACAGCGAGGCTAGAGTAGGTACAACAATGTAGATATAAAAATGCATAAAAGTGTTCATAGATGGCGCTGTATTTTGAAATATACACGACATTTCCTCGATATTTATGGCTTGTTTGTTACTTCAACAGGCGACATAGAACGCAAATTTAGACATCGACTGTGAAGAGACAACCATTATATTATTGTTCTATTCCTCTTTGAAAACAAGAGGATACATATCTAATCTGTTCCTGATGGGCAATAAGGGCTTTATTGGTAATGCACGTAACATAAAGATGGACGGATGACCATAATGTCCAGACTTATATTAACCGCAAAGAGAGATTCAAGGTAACTTTCTAAGTCTAGCTATAGATATGACGCACACATGTGTATATCCCTGACAATTTTACTGTAATTTTACCTCACAGTGGGATTCTCAACTATAGTATATGTGCATTCCAAACCAGAAGACATGTTCTGTTATTTAGAGATAAATTAATGTAGCAACTTTTTCACAGCTTTCAAACTTAAACACTGGGTAAAAAGGTCTACCTATAAAAAAATATAAACAGTATAAACAAAAAAATATATATAAACATATGTAAGTGAAACTCACCCATTACCAATTTTTTCAAAGACACCATTAACAGCTTTACTCTTCTCCTCGATGGTCAGCAAATTGATACCATCCTGGTTATTGACTTCGGGCAGCAGTAAAAACTCCTGGATTCTCTTCAGACTAACGTAGGCTTCCAAAGTGAAGGTTATCGAGAGAGGCAGAAAGTCCACCAGAGTGATTTTAAGCATGTCGTAGTAGGAGAATATCACGAATACTTTGGCCGCTGTCAAGTCATTCTGCATCACCGATATGAAGTATATGATGCTGATAAAGATAGCCACTTTGGTGTTCAGCTTCACACATGATATCATCACCGCCCGCACCCAGGACATCTTTTTTATCACATTCATTTCTTTTCTGGAAAAAACGTTTCATTTAATTGCAACTTTACCTGTTATTTCTCTATGTGACAGAGAAATTATGTATTTAAAATGTATGTTTTACATTTTTATTGATAAATGTGAAAAAAATTATAAAATCCCTTTTGAAAAAAGAAATATGCATTTTTTTCGCTTACTCTAATGATGACAAAAGAGTATTCGTAGGTCCAATGCTACGTACTACCCGTCACACAGCTAGGCGACGAATGTTTTACGAAAATAAAATAAAAAAATTAATACTGCACAATACTTCATCAAACATAAGTCTACATGGTGTGTCAAGTGTGCTATATGGTGATATCAGACATACTTCCTGGCGTGTCCCACGATGTCAGCGAAGGCGTTCTCCCAGGCGTACATCTTGATCGCCTCGATGCTCTGGATGACCTCATTCATCAGCCGAATCCTGTTGTCGGTCCGCAAGGCTGTCTGATGCCGCAGTTTGCTGGTAATTTTACCCAGGTAACCTGTAAGACAGTGGAGTATGAACTGTAAGACTGTGGAGTATGATGATCAGGGAATATTGAGACCATTGAAGCAGCATAGAGTATAATCATAATTGCACTGTTCAATTTGTATCCAATATTCTCAGATATATTATAACATAAATCTATTTTAAGTAATTAAATAACAGAATAAAAAACCACAACCATAATTGTTTATTTCGCTCCTCAAGTTTCAGCTGATACAGATTTTTATGTTTTTTATGTGTTCACTTTTAAATATTGATTGCTGTATGTATGTGCCACAGAATTTAACGCAAGAAAAATTCTTCTATTTCTACTTGTTTCTAAGATTAAAACAACAAAATTCCTACCTTGCAAAGGTATAAACAGCAGTAGAAAGCCAACTCCCAGCAAGGTGGCGACCCCTATCTGCCGATACATCAGGTAGACCACGAGAGTGCTCTCAATCGGTGTGCGGATCAGATCCGTGAAGAATATGCTCGCCATGTCGAACCTTTGGGCATCTGTCGTTAGTAAGTTAATGACGTGTCCGGCCAGGCCTTCCGAGGCCTTGCCACCCGATGTCAGATCTAGCCGGAGGAGCTGATAGGTGAAAATAAAAAAAATAAAAGTTATTTTTGAATTAAAGAAGAAAAATCCTAACATTACCGCTTTAACCCTCAAAGGGATAGGCAGGTATAAATTACAAACGTCTTTGTATTTTGATCTAAAAGAAGTGGTTTCTGATCCACATGTAGTTAATTTTTAAACCAAGTACCTTTCTATATATAAGCGAGCAGCAGGCCACCCTGATCTTCAAGCTCATGTGAAGTAGAAACAGCAGCATGGGGTGCATCATGCTGGCCATCAGAGCCATGAAACTGTACACGTAAGAAAAAACAAATTAAAATTGACAGTTCATTCTTAGTGATATGGAATTGGCAAATATATTAATTTTCATTCATGACATTTGGACAGAAAACTGACCTAAGAAGCCATTCCTTAAATATTTACTGTATATAGCTATTAATATGCATTGCAGTGCATGTGCTGATGGCATATATTTATGGGATTCAGGCCAAAAATGCCTTCAGGAGAGGCCTATGTCTAGCAGTGGACATACCTCGGCAAATGATGAGTAACAGATACATTATAAATGTTAAGAACACACATCTATATTTCACGTATTTCTAAGTCATTACTGCAATTTATAATCAGTCCTAATGTGTAACAATCACAAATTACCATATATAATAAATATAAACATACACCCATGCACACCTAGGAGATTTTAGTTAATTAAGATGATTGTTCTGCTCACCCTACAACGCCCACGGCGTACAAGTAAGCTTCCGTGTCAGTGACGGAGTTGTGTGATGATGAGAAATAAGTCACTAGGCCTTCCAAGCACACTGGGACTGACAACCTGCAAATATTAAAAATCTTGGTCAGGGTCCAAGCTTTTATGAATAATGTAGGGTTAACACAAAAATGTCTCTCTACGAAGAGACAAACTACAGTTTATTGAGTTATGGGTCAAATCGAAAGCCACTGACGATTTGAGTTCAGATATGAAAAATTTAACATTGTATTAATAATAAATATGACAGTAGAATTTATATATTTAAAACAATTTCATCTTATTTTTATTGCGTATTTCATAGTATTTTAACTAATTGATGGTATGTCTTCTTTCCATTTTATTATTCCTTCAAAAGCAAAGTATAAATTATTTCCAGAAAGTAATTGAACAGGAGTTATTAGTCTGATGTGATCCACTCACCTGAAAGTGGCATCTATGATGGCATAAGTTAAATTGACTATGAAGAACTTGGGACCGTGTATTTTCAGCATTGCGCGTAGGAGCGACGGCTTCTTGCCTACGTCTGCAAAGAAAAAACAAATTGATTGCGGCCAGTATCTCTGTTGAACAGTGTACATATATGTATGTATATACTTATATAACGCGCAGAAATCAACTTGGCAATTGCAAGGAGTGCATTTTCTCTCCCGATCTCTCACTCTGGCTAATAATGCCTACCACTCCCGCCTTCAATGCATCAGTATTTTATTATTAAGTCATCAGAGCGAGGTGCCTAGTTAATTTGTTCGAGTTATATGTTTATGAATCAATTTACTATTCTGTGAGGAAGCTGTTTCATTAGCTTCCACCTAAGATGTTCCAGGTCATATAATAAAATACGTATGTATATGTTATGGGTAGGTTGTTTTTTGTCAGATCAGCGATCAATCAGAGAAGCCGAAGGTCTACCACGAGAAAAGAATATGATAACAAAGCTCTGCTAATACAAACCAACATGGGATTAAGGAAGGTAAACAGACGAGTAGCAGTAGTGAGATGTACTTTCAATTGCCTTTCTCCACTAATAATAATCGTAGACTTTCGAGGCATCGTGCGTCTCGAACCAAACATAG
>DWMO01000006.1:0-18073 GCA_018245175.1 Elbella theseus
AGTTCGCGACAACGGGTTAAGGTGAATTACCTGTGAAGCTGACGTCATACAGCATCCTTGTTTAACGCACAAACAATAATAATGATAATAATAGATAATATACACTTATTCCAGGAGAACATTAACAAAAAAACAACTCCAAAACAACTGTGCCTAATTATATTCAATAACAGTTCTAAATAGTAGTTAGTCCCTATTTCTTTAGCCCATTCCTATTCCTAAGTGACCTTTCTGCAGCATATCACGATAATTTAAGTTGAACGATATATTTTTCTGTTTACAGTAACTCTACATTGATATCAGGCGATTCGTTTAACAGAACGATAAGACAGTCTGGTTGTAGGTAAGTTAAACATCATCATGTTCATCATCGTCATCATCATTACAATCCTTATCATCATTATCCTCATCCTCCTCCTCATCCTCACCATAGTTATCGTCATTATTATTCTTATCATCACCATTATCATGGACCATCACCATAATGGACAGATGACGACACGAATGGATTTAATACAATGCATTATTCACGTTACTATGTATATATTCACTATTAATATTACGTAACCTCACGCGTGTAGTAAACCTGAAAGGGTAGACAGCTGAAATGTATGACTTGTGTTCCAGGCGCAGTCAGTGGCAATGTAAAGATGGTAGCTGCATAAGTTTCGACGGCAAATGCGATGGCGTCGAGGACTGCGCTGACAAAAGTGACGAATCCCATGCCCTCTGCAGGAACACACCGTAAAGACCATTTTTTAACATCAGATTTTACTGGGTTAATGAAGCTACAGTAGTGATGAGCTGTGCCCTGCGATCCCCAACCTGCATGCCCAGCGTGGGGATTGTAGGTGAAGCCGTTCTTGGGGAAGCCTATGTCCAGCATCGGTCTGACCCAGCGAAAGATGTTAACTTTACTGGCCAAGGTCATTGATTAAATTCTATCTATATGTATATCACACTCTTCTGTCATAGAGTATGATTAAATAATTGTATTTTTAATTTGCAAGCATCCCGCCGGTGATAGAGTATTCGAATAATAAATAAAGATAAAGGTATCTGTCTGCTCGTATATAATACTTTTAAACGAGGAATTCTTGTATATATGTATATATATAATCTGAATCTCGGAAACGGCTCCAACGATTTTCATGAAAATTAGGATGCTGGAGGTTTCGGTGGCGATAAATCGATCTAGCTACACTAATCTATCTAGCTACGCTACACTAATCGATCTAGCTACGCTAAAATGGATTTTAGAAAACGTCATTTTGTCCGTGTTTTCAGGCAATGAAAAACTGCTACAGTATCATTAGAATACGAAGGTAAATTTCGACGCATATACAAGGTTATAATTGCTCAGGTGGGAAATGCACGGTCCCGAAACCAGAAGACCCCAGTTCGAGTCTGGAAGTCTCCAGTCCGATTATTATTTTTCCCATTTTTTCTAGTTCCTTCTTTTGTGAGAAAACGTATTATTGGGAGCCCTTTATCAACGCATCTAGTTCGTATCTAACAAAAATTAAAAATAAAAAAAAATTCAAAAAAATGCCGAGCTAAGCGCGGTCATCCAGGTATTTTTTTAATATCACACTAACGATTAAAAATCAGAATAAAATTGAAATTATATTCGATCAATAGTCAATTCGATTTGTATAAAATTCATTTACGAAACGTACAAAATTATTGCGATATTGAAATGAATTACACACTTATGACAAAAGATTAGAATAAAATTGAAATTATATTCGATCGATAATAGATTTAAATTAATCTCGTTCGAATAAAATTTTCGTATAAAATTCATTTTTACAGCGTACAAGATTATTGTGAAATGGAAATTATTATAAAAAACCCTTATCTAAATAAAGATGATCGAAGCATATCGCTTCACGTAGTCGTAACTAGGACCGTGAACAACGAATATTTTACTTCACTGATTGTGAAAATTGTAATATATTAATAAAAACAAACACATTATCTCGAGACAGGTCCACACGGCCACCTGATCCCAAAGTAAGCATCAAGAGAGCTTGTGTTACGGTAATTACACGGCTGGTAAACTACATACACACACACACTATCAACCCGTCATCGTCCACTGCTGGACATAGGGCCCCTCCAAAGGCACGTCACTGAGCTCGATATTCTTCTCTATGCATCGAATATACATACATAAAATTATATATTTCTGCTCTAGATATTTTTTACACCCTTTGAAAAATTGTAACAAATGATTGTGTTCAAAACACAAATTCTATTCTGGGTGGGAATCGAAACCACGGTGCCGTGTTTCTACTTGGACTATCTAAGTATTAGCACGTCTACGACTATGTGTCTCGCTTATGGCAATAGGAGCGTAAAGGAGCGTAGGTCGCCCTCCTACCAGATGGTCTGACGACCTGAATAAGACGGCGGGTAACTGCTGGATTCAGGATACCCAGGACCGGAAGGAATGGCCCCGATTAGGGCCGGCCTATGTCCAGCAGCGGACATCGAGAGGCTGATGATGAACATATAACGGTGCAAAATTGGAGTCTAGTTCCCCCTATCCGTACAATACAAGCGTAATAAGTTATGTTTATAGATACTTTATCAAAAGTACAAGTCGCTTATGTATATTATAAACGAATATTAAGTAAATTCATAAGCACATTCGTTCATCTGTACTCATCTAACGTATTTTTTTATAAAATATTAATAAATTAAAAGAAAAAGGAAGAAGAAAGAAAGAAAGAACGAAGTTCCGATGTTGATTTGTTCTATAAATTCCAGTTGCCAAAACAATCTATTCCGTTGCACTTACGGCGCCTGCGTGGACGGGACCGCGCCCTGCAACGGCATACAGGAGTGCGCGGACAACTCCGACGAATTATTGCCAACGTGTTTCAATAGGACCAGGACCGTCAGGTGCGTTTTCCTTCAAATATAATAAACGTGTTCTCATCAGCAAGAACTATATTTGACACGGGAAATAAGAAAATGCTTTGTATGAGAGAGAGTATTGGTGTAAAAGTATGGAAGGGCGTGCTGTGGTTGTTCAGCCATTCTCAGCTGATTAATGATAAAACAAGATGTACTAGATGAATGTTGATGGACGCAGGTGTCGAGGGAGACCAACACTCGCTTATCTGGACCAAATAAGTCAAGTACTGACTGATTGGGGAGTCAGAAGTCTCCGAAACGGACGTGCGTGTGTGAAGAGAATGATGAATGTGGAAGATGCACAGGCAACCGCTAAGGTTGGAGATATTTGCTCACTCTGTGTTCCCTGCTTACCCCGTAAGTGACTCGACCTGGTGATATAATCTGATACATTAAAGTATTGTTTCCAGGGGTCAATTCACATGTGACAACGGGGTGCAGATAGATGGAATAGGACTCTGTGACGGCATCGAAGACTGCCAAGATGGCTCTGATGAGAACATCCGAGCGTGTGCTGGAAAGACCTGCGCTTCTTACTTGTTCCAGTGCAAATATGGCGCGTGCGTTGACGCGAGCTCCGACTGCAATGACGTAAGTTCAGACGCTTACAATCACCACCACCATCATTATCATCACCGACTCGATCGTCGTCACCATCACCAACAGCACTTCTATCGTCATCACTTGATTGACAGCCACATTTTTGGACATATCTCAAAATGATAAATACTGCGTAATGTTAAAGTCATTAGCCAGTCTATGTTGGATGCCATTGAGTAGATGCTGCTGAACTCTTGCCAAGGTTCAGCTCATTCTGAATAGGCTGTCATCCAATCAGTTCAAATGATCCAGACCTGAGTCAGTAAAGCTGAGCAAATCATACTCAGTAACGCTTAGAAAAATTGATGCTTTGACACCAAAAACACCAGGCTTGCTCCATACCATGGATCTGGAGACCAGATCAATGGAGGTAGACACAAAAGATCAGTCGCGGCCAAACTGGCTCTTGATTGACACCTATCTCCGTTGCATCAAATAAAATAGAAACTTGTAAAAAATACACGGACTAGAACCTAGTCCATAATTATCAGTGTTCATCAATATAGTAATTATATCAATGGATATATTATGAGTCATCTAACATCAAAGGCGGCGATATCCACAATGATAGATTTGGCAAACAGTGGCAAATTAATATATTACGAGAAATGTGTATACTATTGTAAGGACATATTTTATATTATTATATATTAGTAACAAAATATTTGATATTTTTAAACAGTTTAAATTACTTAATACGGCTAAGCAACTTAGCTGGTTTTGTTGCATACTTAATATTGGTTTTTTTCGTAGAATACTGCCGTATTCGTCACGTCGATGTATTGTTCTACTAAAACTATGTTCGCAGAATAACAAGATAACGTTAATACTTCAATTGTGACCAAAAGTGAATTTTGCCGCCTGTGATATTATGTGACTGATATATAACGTTTTATTAATATATGATTGCACTAGAGTATATAATATTTATTCAATGAAATAATTAACAACACTTAGATAAAAGACTGCGCGGACAATTCGGACGAAGACGACGAGCTCTGCAATCGAACCTCAACAACTGTGCTCAGGCCGAGTACTGCGTCTCCCCCTATCGAGTAATTATAAACTTTTACGACTCTTGTCAGTCTACCTACCTACCGCCTGTCCTACCTCCCCCCTGTCCTACCTTTCCCCTGTCCCACTTTCCGTCTATCCCACTTTCCCCATATCCTACCTTCCTCCTAATTCTACTTTTTCCTGTCCTGCCTCCCCATCTATCGCATCTCACTCGCAACTATACTCCTCACCAGACTCACCCTCTCTCGTACTTTCCGCTTTCTTCTGGGGATGGAGTTCATAGTTCGCATTGCACCTTAACAAAGATAGCTGTGCAATTCTCACTCACCATTCACTTTGGTGATAAAGAGAAACTCCGCGTGGAAACGTAGAACATCAAGGTTTCGATAATGTTGTCTGAGACCTGTCCAACTTAACACGATCCGGTACCGCGGTGGACCATAGTTTTGACTCTCATTTTGGCAGGATTCTCTTTTCCAATCAGTTGATCTGAACTATTATAAAAATCAAATGACACTTCAGGTGTACATTAGTATTTTACAAATTGTTATCAAGTATCTTCGTGTGTCACACATATATCTTGCACTCGGTGATAGATTACTCAGAAACAATTGTGCTAACATATGCCACATATCAGTCGGAAACATTTATTATAATATATATTGATTAGCTTATGTTGGCTGAGGTTAACTTAGGTTCGTAAAATACTTACGTTAATTATGTTATTCAAATAATTGAATTTGAATCTGACGGTTAAATTGTTTTCAGCCAAGGCTCGGGCGCCTGCGTGCTGCCGCCGTATCCCAGCAACGGCAGGTACATCGTTCACGGCTCGGAGTTCGCACAGCCCGGCCAGCGCTTCCAAAGCGTTGGCATCAAGGTGACCTGCAATCCGGGCTTCGGAATCAAGGGGGACACGAGTGATGAGATCGTCTGCCACCTCGGCAACGGCTTCCAGAACCTTCCGAAATGCGAACGTACGTCATGTTCAACAATAAATATTTTATATGATCCACCCTGATTATTATAATTGATATTATGGGTCGGTGGTTGGTGCCATTGGGTTTTTGCCCATAATCACCACGCTGGGCAGGCAGGTTGGTGATTGCAGGGCTTAGCTCCTCGCACCGGTGGTCCTCCAGCTAGGAGGAGTGACGATATACGCAAAGTGGCTGGTAGTGGTTGGATGCAAAGAGCTGATGGTCGAGCTCAGTGGCGTGCTATTGGAGAGTCCTATGTCCGGCAATGGACGGGAATAGGCTGATAATGATGATGATGATGATTATGGGTCCGCCTATGGGGACGCCAGATCATGAGGTGATGATAATGATAAATCATACTATTTTCAAAATCCAACTAGTTATTTTCGGGATTTCGTTTGTGTGGATTTATTGTATGATATGAACCTAAATGATTTTAACATAAAAATAGTTACTCCTCATAATGTCAGCTATCTGCCAAAGAAAGTCCCGTCGAAAACGATTCAGTCGTTTCGAAAATTACTCGGAACAAGCGGACGTCACCCGTGCGTTAACAAATTATATGTAGATACACTGCAATATCTTTGCTAAATGACCAGGCATTAATTAAGAGAGAATGCGTTACAGGGTACTGTGAACTGAAGCCGCACCACAGCGTGGAGTACACATGTGAGACGCGCGAGGGCTTACAGAGCATATCGGGGCCGTGCGGCTCTCGGGTGTACCCCGGCACCATAGTGATACCCACGTGCCGCACGCCCAACTACCGCGCCACCGAGTACACCGTCTACATGCACTGCAAGTCGGGCGTGTGGGACAACGTCGCTACATGCGCCCCAGGTTTGAACCAGGGCACCAATATTACGATACTCGTTAAGGACAAAGTCGAGATCTACATCAGTACATTCGGGTACGGCGACCAACGGGACCGAGCCGTCGTGAAGGTGAGCACGGACGAGCCCTACGCGAAGCCGGTCACTCCGAGCCCTACGTACTCGTACGATATCGATCCGATCCATTGGCGGTTCGGCGATACATTGAACAAGAACATAAATAAAGAATATTATAGCATTGACAAACAAAAAGCGAATGGTGTAGCAAACAAAAAAAGCCCAAATGTTAATTTTGAAAATAACGAATTTTTGTTAAAAGTGGGCGATGTGCACCTTCGTGTTGAGAATTGATTTGCATTTTATTATGATTCTGATAAGTTAGGTTAGTTTAGATTAGGTTATTTAAGGTTAGGTTACAATCTATCCTAGATTACGATAATTATACATAGGTGGGGGTGGCAGGAAGTGTAATGAACAAGTGTCCCCCTCCAAAAGCGGTTGGTGCGTAAAATTGGGGAGGATCCCTGAAGTGTCTGCACCGCATGAGAATGTGAAAGCTTACCTGTGGTCCCAAAGCATGACAAGCGCGGAATTGGTTGGAATTTAAAATCGGAAAAGAGGAAACCGCCATATTGCTCGGTGGTCCCCTGGAATGGAAAAAATCCAGTGCAGAACGGATTTTCCCGCGTAAAATGGAATAGGTTATATTAGTTTAAGTCAAAACATTATTATATGCGGTACGTTTGGTTCCGGCATTGATATAGTTAATAAAAAAAAAGGTCAGGCTGCATTTCAGTATGGAATAAAGATATTTCAATGTGGAATTAGTACAACTAGCCATGTCATTCTTTACAACATAAAAAAATTAAACTGCCTTGTTGGTCAAATGGTCGTAAGCGCGACAGCAGATCAAACTTTTTCTCACTTAGATATCGTAATAAAAATGTCCAGTAGTGGCTCGGTGTTTGGATCTGTGCCCGGTGTATGGCAATAGGCTCACCGCCTATTCCATAGGACGTAAAACGTGACTGGTGAATCGCGGAAGTTCACTGCACTCCTCTGCCTACCCCTTCCGAATTACAGGCGTGATGTTACGTTATTTTAAATTATTATCCTTTATATACATGTTCCTATAATACGAACTACTTATTAACAAGATCGTACAACACTAGCAATGAATAAAATATAGTGCTAACATTATTAGGTTGTTTAAAATGTGTTCTATATATAAATATATTCTAAGTAACATACTTTACAAAGTAACTATTAAATGCAAAGTGCGCTTAAAAGTACAAACACTGCTAGCATATTTGTTTTCGGACACAACCTAGCCCTTCAAAGCGAGGGTGAGCGAGGGTGAATATAATTTCCCCAGCATCCTTGCTCCATATTGGGACACATCTGCACCCAACGTCAAGGGGAATGGTGGGTAAAAAATAGCCCAGCGTCCAACCAACAGCCTTTAGGAGTCCACTGCTGGCAAAAAATACTCCCATAGTCCAACTGCTTTATTACGGCCGGTAGACCATCTGGCAGGGGAGAGAAATAGGCTCCTTTTGGAAGGAAACAAAAGAAAGAAATTTTGATTAGAAGTCATTACATCACATATATAAAAATAAACAAACTGCAGTGAACATCTAGATAAAAAACATAAATAAATAATTACGTAGACATAAATACAATGTGAACACCAAATATAATATATGTACATGTATATGTATGCGTGTGTGTGCGTGCGCGTGTGTATCTGTATGTATGTATGACAAACGCAAATTTGAAATAATTAAATAATATATAGAAACAAATAAACAAATAACAGTCTAAAACTTGTTACACTACACGTATTATCAGAGATAACACTGTCAGGGAGTAACATTCTGACCAACGTCGTGGACGCACATGACTCATAATGACTAACTGTTATATAACCACCGTGAACAAAGATTTTGACCTAATAAGAAGAGTATTTAATTGAAAAATAAACATTTCTATATCGTTCGTTGTAATTATACAATAACTGTACCATGTATTAAGTAAGTTATGTTAGCTAATTATTATTTAAATTTTTATATGAATAGTAATCCATCCCACACATGCCTGGGTAAGATGTTGAAAGGAACCATCGTCTGACTACAATTAGTGAGCTGTTAAAAATAAGACATCTAAACATAAGGCAACTGTTAAGAATAAGATAGGAAAGTCATTTTTAATTGTTGTCTTATAACAATTAAAAATGGGACAACAGTAAAGGCAAAAAAAATAGTTTAATTCTTTTCATAAACAGGCTCAGTTTATTTGGGTTTATACATATATAAGGTTAGTAATATGGTTTAATATAAATCCCAGTCGCCCAAAGGGTGGACTGGCTAGACTTAATAACACCAATAGTTCCTTGTCCGAGCCATAATATAGTGTATAAATGTTGAATATTATGAATATGTAGGTACCTAGTTAAGATACATCTTCACTATGATTGACTCTCGTTGTTCTGATGCTGCAAACGCGGGTACTGATCAAGAGGTCCCGGATTTGTTCGGGTCGTGCAAAATATTATTACGTTTTCCTCACCTGAAATTTCCAGTAATCGCACAAAGTCTGGATCTGTGCCCGGTATATGGCAGTAGTCTATTGAAAATTGGGAGTCCGAGTATGCTCCTCTGCCTACGCCCTACGGAAAATACAGGCCTGGTTTTATGTTATGTATATATTTTTTTAAACTATATATTTTCATATATTTAAATTATTTTTGACGTATCTATTTACAGAACTTATTTATACGTTTTAGCCGTCAAAATGTGTGGAGATCCCAAGATATTTTTATATCACCATCATCATCATCATCATCAGCTTATCTCAGTCCACTGCTGGACATGGATCTATTTTTATAATATACTGTGTAAATATTTTTGTATATATACCTATGTTACTTTGTTTATAAATGTATTATGCCTAGGTATATATGTCTTTATGTTAAGAGTCTACCGCAGATTGTAACTGCCATAATATCTGTGTCGCCTCTCATTGTATCCCAATTTTCACCGAAATAACTGGTTTTTAGTTCACAAAATGTATAACACAATGAAAACACTAAAAAAAAACCTAAGTGAACTCGCATACATAATGTATTTATGTACGTAATGTAATATCATTTATAATTAATTACACACGGTAAAGACTATGTACAATAGCAAAATATACAAAGAATACCTCTTAGCGTTATGTATATTGCCGAATTATACAAAGATCTATCAGAGAGCTAGAAGTGTAATAATATATGATACCAAAAGTAGGAAGGACGGCGAGTTTGATCATTATTTCAAATCTTATATAAGATAATAGTAATCGACCCATTTATCATTCCACTGTTGGAATATGGGTCTCCTCTCACAATGAGAGGGTTTCAAAACTTATAAGTAAACAAATCGTAAAACCACGCCTGTAATCCCCGAAGAGGTAGGTAGAAGAGTGTAGTACACTCCCATTTTAACCGGAACAACATTGACGAAATATAAGCAAAAAAATATATATATTTAAATGTCATAGACTCACCATCTATTGCATGGGGGACGTAAACGTGACTGGCGAAACGTGACTGTACTACACTCCTCTGCCCACCCTGTCGAGGAACTACAGGCGTGGTGTGACGCTGTTACGTTTAAACTTACATATCAAAGATCCTTGTATTGTAGCTATTTAAATTAAGATTTACTATTAGTTTATCTCTTGTTATACTGTATTCATTATTATATACCTTGTGATGTTAAAAGGATGGATTTTTTTAATAAATTTTATTTGGATTTAATCTTTTTGTCATTTATTTGTTAGACAACATCCTACCTCCGTCCTTTTAAAATTACGCATGAGTCGAGTGTTTAACATTACCAGTAATTTTTTTGTAATACCTTCGGACATCACACCGCTCTGATCTAGAGCGAAGCCTGTGTTGTGGTAACTGTATGGCTGATAAATAATATAGTATATTATATACACATAAATATACACATATACTCATATAGATACTGCCGTGTTGACCGACTGGTTGCAAGCGGGACTGCTGATCGAGAGGTCTTGGGTTCGATTCCCGGATCGGGTACTATTGAATTTACTAACTTAAAATTTCTAGTAGTAGTAGTCTCCAAGTGATAGTAGCAATAGTAGTAGTTGTCTAGTACGTGCATGTATGTAAAATAATTGTAAGGAAAAACCGAACATGGAACAGATATAGGAAAACATATCTCGGTATAGCATGACATTATTGAGCAGATATTATTTAAAAAAAAATATTTGCAAAGACATATATTTTAACATAGCCACCCACTGTGGTAGTTTCTTATAATATTATAGCATAATAAACATATATTGTAGCTTCGTCTGTGACGTGACGCACGCACTGTCAGTCGTCGGGAAGTTCTCGAACAAAAACACGTTAAGAAATATTGATACTATTTTGAGGCGATATTGACCGAATAACTAACGTTTTATTGAACTCACAGAGCTTTTAACAAACGACCAATACATGAAAGATACATTCAAAGTTCGAAAATATAAAGACCTATCTGAAGATTAATACGATTTAAAATGACGAATTAAAACGACGGAAAAGAGAGAAATTGTTTTTTTTTTTTACGTTAATTCAAAAAAAAGAGAATTATCTACATATTTTAGTACAAACACGATAACCTACTCTTGTGAATGCACACTTCTATTAAGAATTTTATAACAAAAAACGTAACATCACGGCTATAATACCCGAAACGATAGGCAGAGTAGTACAATACACTGCAACGTTTCACCAGTTACGTTATACGTCCCACTGTGGAATAGAACGTGAGGCTTAATATTAGCATGTAGCGTACACACATCCATACTCCGAGCCACTACTGAGAATTTCAAATTAGAAAATACAAATAGACGCCTCGTTGGGGATCGAAACCAGGACCTCACGTCAAACAGTCGCGCTTGCGTCAAGGAGACATTCAAATTTATGTCAGAATTACTAAATAATACTTTTCCCGATCCGGGATCTAACATAAATAATATTCTTACATTATCATTATTTTAACGTTATAAGATCGACTTCCTCGTTAGTCTGGTGAGTGCAAGCGCCACTGTCCTGGGTTCAAATCATGGGTCGAGATTATGGAAATTTCTAGTATTGACTCGAAGTGTGGATCTGTGCCCGGTGTAAGGCTCACCACCTATTCCATTATGGGACGTAAACGTAACTGGTGAAACCTGGAAGTGTACTACACTCCTCTGCCCACCCCTTCGGGGATTACAGGCGTATTCTTAGATTAATACGTAACATACATACATATGTACCTTATAATTAAGATCCATTACGGCGTAGTTAAATAGCACCGACTGACAAATGTGTATCGTTACATACTCTCTTTATGTATAAGTTATTCATTGCTTTATATTCTCTTCCGTTCAGAATGTGGAAGAATAACTCCGGAAGGCCAAGAATATATCATAGAAGGATGGCGAGCCAAACATGGCGAATTGCCGTGGCACGTTGGCATCTACAAGAAGATCCCCAAGATCTATGTGCAGATTTGTGGCGGCACCATCGTCAGCATCAAGGTTGTCATATCAGGTAACATGAGTCCATAAATGTGTCTGCTCAGATTCTCTTGAAATTCTTACCAAGAAAATGGCTTCAACCTTCGAAATGTTGATGGGACTTCCGTCACATAGTTGGTCGGCGTGGCGTACCTACTAGTCTTAAACTTTCCGTTTTTGAATTACGACTCGAGTCCAAAAGATAAAAAGTTTGATGATAAGGATGGATGAAGCAGATAAAAGCAATACTCGTAATTTTCTATAAATATGGATTGAGTGTTGACTACTTAGTACATGAGAAATATGAATTAGGGTGTTCTAGAAAATGCACACATTTAAACAATTGTTTGTTAACTTCTCACTGTACTGTGTTGAAACCTTGAAAAACTAATTGTACGTAAGATCAGACCTGACTGCACGCCGACCCTTAAGTGTCTGCTCGCTTATTAGATGAGAGCACAACACTACGATTATTAATTCAAGTGGGAATCGGCACATGTCGCGGGCTCAAACGTGTACAATTGTTCAGATTGAAACTTACATATTATCACGTCTATTTTCCATAGGTGTGGGCAGGGACTAGTGACTTCCACCTGTTATCTATCTGGCAACCGTTTTTCGCATCTTCTACGTTTATTAAAGCCGTCATACATACTCGTCTATTAAGTCATCTTTTGCGCTGAACTTCTTTTTGGAGGATGTCATTTGATGAAGTACATACACCTCGGTCTGCTTCTGACTCCTGTCTTAATCTTAGTTTGCTTAACATGTTCACATGTCAATTTTTAGTTTGTTGCTTCCAGCTGCCCATTGCTTCTGGCAGGACGGAAGCGGCCGGAGTGCGCCGGAATTGTTCGCGGTGGCGGCGGGCAAGATATACCGGCCGTGGGGAGACAAATACGATATTCACGCGCAATTTTTCAATGTACGTATCGATCCTCTTCATCTTCATCATCAGACCGTTTTTGTTCACTGCCGGACCACTACACGACAATGAGCTCTCGGATTCTCTTAAAAAATTATAATAATAATATTCGACCCTTTTATCATTCCGGTGTTTGAATGTGGGTCTTCTCTCATAATTAGAGGGTTAAGGCCATGGTCTATCACGCTGACCAAATACAGGTTGGCAGATTTCAAACACCTTATATTTTTTTTTTAATTCTAAGGTGTGCAGGTTTCCTCACGGTGTTTTCCTCCACAGTTAGCAAGTTATATTTAAACTTAAAACGGAGTTTTTGTAAAGGGGCGCACGCCATAGATTTGAACCCAGCAACTCGAGTGACAGGCTGATTTATTAACCACTAGGCTATCACTGCTTTTTTCTCGATTTTCTTATAATGAAATACCCTAGGATTTTATTACCGTCGCGCCTGATGGTAAAGTGAATCTTTGGACCTAGCAGATGACCTAGAAACATTGACTGATTTAAACGGGTTTACAGATAAGTAGATATGTATGTATATATATTTTAATAATTATAATACAAACAATGCGTATAAGTGGATGCTACACTTGATTGCTGAATGCTACAATGCTACAATGCTGTTGAATGCTACACTTCATTCAACATTGTTGGGTTCATTAGTGGGTTCAGCTTAAAAATGAAAAAATCCGGGGAGAATAGAAATTGCGACCGAAATGTTAAAGCAAGGGGAAAACCTGTCCTTGTAATGACACAGCGCCTATTCCATTCTGTCTTCTGTTCGAATACAATTCCAAAGAAATGGAACAAAAGTATTGTCCTAATGTTCTTCAAAAAAAGGGGACCAAATCCTTTTGAAGTACTTCATATCAATTTACTTGTTGGGCCAAGTCTACGATCTATTTTCCATAATAACAGAGTTACAGAACTCTGCACCGGTTGGATTTTGAGGAGGGCACATTTACACATGGTGACAGATTATATTGAAGACAGGCCTACAATTAGCCCTCGTGCTGAGCGTGGATTGAAACGTGAAACGTTTCGTTTGTGGTCTGCTCTGGACTAAAAATAAATATGTTTTGAATTCCTACCTTCCAAAACACCTAGCGCATTCTTCATGCTGTTTTCAGGTTACTGCTATCCAAATTCCAGAGAAGTTCCGCGGTTCTTCCCTCAACTTCCAGTATGATATCGCGGTTGTTGTCCTGGAGACGAATATCGTATACGAGACCTTCATCCGGCCAGCATGCGTCAGCTTTGACACAAGCTTCAACTCGCGGCAGCTGGAACCAGGCAAGGCGGGGAAGGTACGTGAACACTCGCGGAGTTGTTTTACCAGCAATTAACTGTTTCTTGAAATTTTTGAATAGAGGAGCCTTTACGTTTAAGGAAAATTAATAAATAACTGATAAAATGATAACTGACTTGTTGGTCGAGTGGTTGTAGGCCCGACTACTGATCGCAAAGTCACTTCGATCCCCGTCTATTGAAACGGATTATTGGATTTTCCTAACTAAAATCCCAGTAGCAGCTCGGAGCCTGGGGTCGTGCCCAGTGTACGGCAGTACACTTAATCCCTTATAAATGTGACGTAGAGCATAACCAGTAAGTCATAAGTTATGTAGTAAATCATACACTCCTCTGCCTACCACTTCGTCAAAATATAGGCGTAATGTTAAATCATGCCCTAAAGAAAGAACCATATATTACCACTCTAATAAGTAAGCGTATGCGGGTTTTCTGTTTGGTTTTTCTGGACGCATTGAAATATTTTCGGATCTCTTATCTCTTCCAGATTGCCGGGTGGGGACTGACCGCTGCGAACGGTAAACCAGCACCAGTGCTCCAGGTGGCCGAACTGCCGTATGTGAACTTTAGTCAGTGCTACGAGGAGACGCCGCTTGAGTTCCGCGAGTACATCACGGGCGACAAGTTCTGCGCTGGATTCAGGAATGGTAATGACTATTCTGATACCAGCATTTGTAGCTAGGTATTAATATATTGAGTTATATGGTAACCATTAATCAGTTAGAAAGAAACTATACGTTTTCAAGATAATTAGATGTGATTCACTTAGCCAGCGTTGTTTTTTCAGGAGAACTATAATCTAGGACTTTTCAGAACGAGGGTGTATATGGTTTTCCTAGGGACGAGTGGGCCACATTAGGGCATATTCGCGCGTTCCACCAGGTCTGATCGCCGCAGAACATAACCTATTATGCAATTTAATAATAATATTTTCTTTGTCGCAAGATCCATGTTAGAGTGGGCGTGGTTCACAGAGTTTTTTGAGATACTATAGCTTTTAAATAAACGACCATGCGACCAATTCTCTTGACTCATATAACAGGCCTGGTGCAGTCGTACGGGGTCGGTCCAGTATGGATTTTATTTAATAGATCCATGCCGCTTTTCCTGATAATCTGCGTTCCACCATTCTCTGGAGTACAAGACGCCCTACGGATTTATGAATTGCTTGGCCGTAAATAAATATACATCATACTTAAACTCTCGATGTTTTTAAATGATCGATATATATCATTTTGAACAGGCACGACGCTGTGTCGGGGGGACAGTGGCGGCGGTCTGGCCTTTCCGGAGTACGAGCAGGGCGTCCAGAGGTACTACCTCCGCGGTGTGGTATCCACGGCGCCTCAGAGCCAATATAAATGTGATCCCAATGAACGCACTACGTTCACAGACATCTCAGCGCACGAAAAATTTTTTAAGGAAAACGTTAATATCCTCGAGTAGACCGCTATACTTTCTTGGAAGACGCAACGAAAACATAGCGGCAATATTTTCGCCATTTACCAACCGGGCCACTTGTATTGTAACTAGTAAAATATTGTCACTTGTACGTAATTGTAATTTTCTGTCCGGGGAAACCCCTGTTTAAATGTTGTCACATACGGATTTATATTATGTAACATATATGACATATTTTCTATATAACATATTACATAATATTTTCTGTAATATATATCTCGCCGTCAATACTTATATACATATGTGAACAAATACAGCAAGACATATCTCGGTATAGCGACACATTGCTGCGCAGATAATGTCCGTAAGAATATATATTATGTATTATAGCATAGCTACCGTCTGTGACTCTTTGATTTGATACAAATGTATTATAGCACGATATATTAATGTATATTACAGCGACGTCTGTCCTTGACTATAAACTCTGGAGCTCACTGGACTGCGAATGTGTAAATTTTATTAAATTATAAATAGCGTTTCGTTTAGGTTAAGTGTGATTCGACAACATATTTTGAAGTTTTTGATTTTTTTTTGCTCCATAACCTCCCTGAATTAGACCGAACAAAACAACATAAAAGATATTCAAATCAGTCCAGCCGTTGTTGAGTTTTAGCACATTTAACGAACAGCTGTTTATTTATGTACCTATGTATTATAGATATAGTAAAAAAAATTATATTATATTATAGATATAGTACAATATATTAATTTATATTGTAGCTTGGTCTGGCTTGACATTTAATCATCGCAACTGGAGCTCACTGAACATTACTTAGGAATCAAGACATGTACGACTGACCCCAGTAGACATTTCACGTGTCATAGCTCTGTGACAGTAGAAACAGAAGATGGCCTGCATGTTTGTTATATTAATATACCGCACGGTAAATAAATAATCCCCGGAGGGGTAGGCAAAGGAGTGTAGTGGCGAGGTGAGGTGAGGTGAGCCTGTTGCCATATATTTTGGTATATACATACTTTGGGTCATGTTACCGTGTACCATTCCACCATACCTGAGCTTGACTGGCCAGCTGGTCTTCCGGAGATATCCAGAACACGATATTTAAACCCAGAACCTCATCACTGCTCTCTATAAACGACACATGACACACACACAAACACACACACGGAAATATACACATTAATACATATATTTGTAAGTCGAACAAACAATTTCCTTATAATGTAATACTCGTTTTTTAAATTAATAAAACGTAAAAAACGTAACTTCACGCCTGTGATCCCCGAAGAGGTAGGCAGAGGAATGCAGAACACTCCCACGTTTCACCGGTGTACTCATTATGTTTTATAAAAACTTGTTTTATGAAAGTTTGTTGCGTTTTTACTTTACATATTCATTATAAGAAGTGGATTTATAGTTTTCAATTACAACATTGCATGTATTATAATGAATAAATAAATAAACAAATGAATACATGCATACTTAATAAAAAGTATCGCAAATTAATTTACGTGCACCATAAAATATATTATACCATTTTTATTGAAATTTCTAGTGAAAATATTGAATTAAATATGAATGTAAAATCTATTTCCGTATCAGCTGGCAGATTGATGTGAAATTAGCGAAGAACATCTATAATTTGGAAGACCACTTTCTAACAAATTGTACCTGATTAGTCCAATTCGTAGACTAGAAAGTGTGACAACATCAGACAATAAAGTAGAACTAATTTCAGCAGCGTGACGTATTCAGTAGGTAACTCAAATTACTAGACTCTACAAGGAAAACCTCATGGTTGTTCGATATTAAACCCTAGAAAATGGACCCTACTGAGGAAAGTAAGACATATTATGTAGTCTATCAGCTATCCAATTACTGTAACACTGGTTCTCTTCGAGTCTAGTTTGGCATCGGAGCGCCACGTGTGGAACAAACTGTGCTGTCTGCACTAAACAAAGAGCATTACCGATTTACATGTAATAGGTAATTATTTGCCACTTCTCGCTTATTATAATTAATAACTACACAATCCAAGCGTAACTAATAACAAAAGTAAGCAGCGAGCAGTAAGCCGGCCAGCGCCTTAATTGTACAATTACTTTAACTGCGCCTCCTCCGCCGTGACTGTGTTTTGTAACGGTATTTATATATTTATATCAGATTTTCATTTAGACAGTGGCTTTTGAGGCAGAAGTCTTCGGAACCGACGTGCGTAGATACATGAAGAGAGTGATAAAAGTAGATGAAGCGCGTTAGGTTTGTAAGGATATTTATCTCTTTGCCTACTCCGTAAATGATTTGTGTAATGATATAATAATAATAAATAAGATTCATATAGATTGTAACTCCTGACTAAGTTCTCTATATAGGCACGATATACGCAAAGTGGCTGGCAGTGGTTGTATGCGAAGAGTTGAAGATCGAGCTCAGTGGCGTGCCATTGGAGAGGCCTATGTCCAGCAGTGGACGGGAATAGGCTGATGATGATGAT
>DWMO01000007.1:0-17984 GCA_018245175.1 Elbella theseus
TTATCGTGTTTACTTGTTTGGCCCGCAAGTTTAAATGTATTTTGACATCCAAAGAAGAAAGAACTTTGATACCGTGTATCAAGGTATTGACCGTATTCGGCACCGGGTGTAGGCATAGGAACTCCACAATCCTTACGAGGGCATTGTGGTTGAGCACCAGAAAGCCAATAATCAGGAAGGCCCTGAAATAATTTGTACAATGTCAAGTTATTATGTATTACGGGTAAGAACTAATTGATCATCTTAGATGATTGTTTAAGTGTACTTACTGGCTTTGGATCATAAACGCACTGCCGGAACGGTGATGTTACAGTATTTCTTAATTGACGCCCTGGTGATGTGCAAGTAATTGTAACGTTATCTCTGTAGGGAACGAGTACACTCTCGGGGTCATCTCTGATAACCTTTAGACCATCGTTTTTATCATCAGACAAAGTAACGCAACGGGCATCTGAAATTTTTATATTTAAATTTTAATAAGATATTTTACATAATGCATTACATACGCTTCAAGAATTGTATTTCTAAAAAGAATACGATATTCACTTATAAAGAAACATTACATTTATAAACATACTAATGTGTTAATAATAATATATTATCGCACTCAAAGAGAGCACTTAGAAAAATTTGAAAATCGTTTTACTATTGTTAGATACCCGTACAATGAATGATATAAAAAGAAGATGACTGGAAACGACAAAGTGAGCGGGCTATATATATTATATATTTATACGTATCATAAAGTCGAGTCTGTATTTTTCTTACATTGACATTCCGGAGCTGTGCCGTTCCATGTGCCACTTGAAGTACAAAGTAGGGAAGAGAACCCTGACATTACGTATCCGAAATCGCATTGGAATTGAACAATGTCTCCGAAGTGGTATGATGCCTTTGTGGATAACAATTGTCCGTTTTCGGGTGGCGCCAATGATGGACACATTACGGGAACACACGATTTATTTCTCTGGTAAGTATCTCCGTCTCTTTCACCAGTTTCTGATCGTTCGATCGAGAATCCAGCAGTGCCGTTCGTAGCGTAGAGTTCAAATCCAATATTACAGGAGCAAGAGAAGTTTCCAGGGCTAAAGAGAAAAGTATTGTGTATGTATTTTTCTATAACACATGATTTCTTGACATCATAACTGTTAACGTATACTTACGTATTAATACATTTCTGATCACATCCACCATTGTTGTCATTACATTCGTTGATATCAGCACAGTCTAACCTTGCACAACCCATTATTTCCAGTTTTAGACAGGGTGCCCCGACGTAATCCTGTATCTTAAATTTCACAAATTGGGCTTCGATGGGCATGGGTAAATTTAAAACGGAAAGAGTGGGCTCTAAAATGCGGAATTCGACTGCAGTACCATCTGGGTTAGTATAGTCTTTAAATACATCAGTCAAGTTATTGGTGTACTGAATTCTTATTGCTGATGTGAAAGCAATGCTCCCATCGGCACGCATAACGCTCATGGTACGGAATCCTCGGATTATTGTTGGTGCTCTTAAATCGACCAATATCCAATTTGCTCCAGCTTCTAGATTGTTTCCACACCAACCACCTCCATTATTCAATCGGATCATCTGAATCACAAAATATTTTTTAAGAAGAGATGAAAGAAATTTATTAAATATATGTTAGACTATATAAGAAATGCAGTTTTACCAATCGTATGAATAAATCTATATAGTCGTACTCGTAAGTCAATCTCGATAGTATTTAAAAAAATATTGTAAAATCTAATTACGACGAGATGAGCTATTTCAAATAATTTGTGTGAAAAAAGTCTGCATAAAAACTTTACAAATGTCTTAATATAACCCACTAATTGTAAAGTTATTTACCAGTAAAAGAATGTCTATTTCTATTTATATTTGCTTAAAGTTACCTCCGACCTCATATTCATTTGTAACTTACGCCTTTGTGATATCCAGGTTCTGGTGTGGATGTCGTGATAGATTCATCAGGAATAGCACCGTTGATTAATCCAAGATCTCCAACTGGTCTGCAGTCCAAGCTGGGACTAAAACCAGGCTTGCAAGGACAGAAGAATCCACCTTGGGTATTTTTACATTCGGTTGATGCTGAATCACATTGACTACTAACGCATTCATTGATATCTTCGCAAGTTGGTGCAGCGTCGAATAATTGGTTTGGCCCACATCTTAAAACACTAGGACCATTTAGTCTGTATCCTGTAAAATTATTGAGTGTAACTTAATTGATTTTGTTTGGAACAAATAATAAGTTACCGGAATTACTTCAATTACTTCTGCGTAAACGAAATGAAACAAACATAAATTTAAAAACTATATATACCTTTATAACATTGAACACGGGCTTCATCACCAAACATGTATACTCGCGTTTGATCTACAATAAATCCGTTTTTGATCTCAGGGAACTTAGGGCACAGAGCTTTGGAACATGTCGGTACATCCCCAGACCAGGTACCATTACTCATGCAGAGGAGGACTGGCTGTCCAGCCCGAACGTAACCGGGTTCGCATTCATATCGGACGATCGTACCGTAGCTTCTGCCACCGCCATTCAGAATGGTCACGTTGGCGTGCGGGACATCCGGAAGTGCAATGCACTGTGAAGCTGTGTACAAAAACAGTATTAAATAGTGTTTATATAACCATATTTACGTCATATTATCATTGAAGTGTATAACTTAAAATTACTTGTGGCGCGTTTAATACAGGCTAAAATTGAGAAGGGTCGGGTTTAGAACACACACGGAAGTGTAACGGGTGAAAGTATACATATACCCATAAATAAAGTATACATATAGTATACATATACATTATTTGTAATGTACGTGTAGTAAATTGTATATTATTATAAAAAAAAATTGTTACGATATTAGTGTTACAACGTAGAACTGGGGTATCGAATTATTCACATGTAGATATTCAACATTACACAAACGCACGTTATACAAGTTTTTAAGTAAATTAAAATATTTTAGAATCATTGGTATTATTCACTTTATACATTAAAAATTGCAAACATAAGTTAGTAAATTGTGATCGCTCTTTAATATATTTATAGCACTGTATTCATAGCACTTGGGCGTTTATGTATGGTAGCCTACAGATAGCGGTAGTAGGAATGAAACGGAGATTCATAAATAAATATTTCTGATGTAAAATGATTTAACTGTGTACAGATTATTATAATTATAATTTAATTATACTCTTGAATCAAACATCTATACAATTCTTTATCATGACATTCGATATGTCTTTTTTGCTACGGCGAGTTATTGTTACGCGGGTATTAAAATAATATTTTGTTAAGCTAAACATGTAAGGCTTCTAACGCTGGTATGTGAGCACACATAATAGTAGTTATTTTTCCCTATTTTACTATTAATATACTTTCCTTTTACATACCTAGACAAGTTGGTGTTCTTTCCCATCTTCCATCTGATAAACAGGATATTCTTTCAATAGGTTGTCCAGTCGGAAAAGCGAAACCGGCGTAACATTGGTAAGTAGCAACACCACGATACGTGACGTTTGTGGAACCAATAGAAAATCCGTTATCAATTTGAGGTACAGGTCCACAATATACTTCTGCGAATTACAAAAAAAATGTTTTAGTGTAACAAAGAAATCATACACCGGGCATATTCCCAGACTCCGAGTCACTACTAGAAATTCTAAATTAGAAAAATTCAATAGTTCCTGAGCCGGGATTTGAACCCAGGACCTCCCGATCGGCAGTCACGCTTGCAACCACTCGACTAACGAGGAAATTTTTAAACGTTCTAAGTATTTACCTTGGCAGCTGGGGATGTATGTGGTAGACCAGTTTCCTCCATCTAAGCATTTTGTTGTTATGCGAGATTTTCCAGTCGCGAATTCTTGGCCAATTGGGCATGAAAATGTAATTACGGTTCCAAAAGCGGTATCCCTGTTAGTCGCCAATGCTCCAATACCCGATTTTAGCGGTGGACAATCTAAAAATCATAATAAACTTGATAAAAAGTGGTAATATATTTGGACTAATGAAATCATACTAATTCTTTCTCTACAATAATAAGTTTTTAAAACCGATTCAAAATTACAAAACACAAACCTGCCGAGAACGTCGCTTTCCATCCTATTCCATTATGCAGTGCATCAGACACGAACCGTATTAACATTTCCCCACTTGAGGCAGTGAGTGTTATTCTAGGCTTAACAGTAAATCCGTTCTCTGAATGTAGTCTAAGTCCACTTGTGCTCGATCCATCGAAAACTTGCACTACGTCGGAGGGGTGAATATTGAACTCGTCGAACTTAAGCGAAAGAGGTCCGCCGTTGGGATTCTTAATTCTGTACATACATTCCTGATTGTTTGGGTAGTTACTTAAACTATAAGCGGGTGATGTTACAGTACCATTTGCAGCAATGATAGTAGCTCTGCAGCCTTGTGAATACCTCATATTAAAGCCCTTTTTGGAATCCCCGAGACTAGTTCGGAAGTACATGTACATGTGATTTGTGGTCGATATCACCATTTTTTCATTTTCATCCCCAGGTCCTGTCAATCTTGCGAGTACGGGACTAGAGGGTGTATTTCCATCCTTAATTACAATATAATCTCTGTTCATTTCTAAATCTAAGTCTTCAATTTCTAATGAAACTATTCTTCCCGGTTGAGCTTCGATTATGTACATACATTCCAAGCCACCAGGATAGCCGTTAGGGTATCCAGGTGAGGTCAACACCTGTCCTTGAGGGGTGGCTCTAAGAATACCTCCGCAGTTCGAAGACTCAGTTTTCCAAGAAGCGCGGAAACCTTTTCTCTCAACCGAACCGTCAGAACTAAACTTAATAATCATAAAATTCGAAGCGGAAACGTAAAGTTTGTTAGACAAATCTTGTTTTCCTGATAGCGTCGCTAAATTAACAGATTTGTCTTCGGTTCTGCCGCCCACTAAGATTTGAACAGTGTCAAAAGACTTTTCAGTTTCAAAATCTTGGAACTGTAAAACAATATTTTGACCTTGTGGACCCTCGAGCGTCCATTTGCATTCACTGAATGGAGGATACTTATGAGGGTAGTTGGGACTCTCCACGACGTCTCCACTGCTGGCCATGTAAAAGTGACATTCGGAAGCGCAGTCCATTTCGTCGGATGCATCACCACAATCGTCTTGCTTATCACATTTGAAGGCTGCGTTTATGCATCTTCCGTTTGAACAATGGAAGGTTCCTAAAAAGAAATCGAGCATTTAGGCATTGTTTCGCAACATTCACGACACGGACAGTTGGTAATCAATTAGTGAACAAAGGGTGTTCATTGCTGATTAATCTTGACCATTTAATAATAATTAATTAGCAAAAATCCATATCTAATCGAATGAAGGTTACACGAACCTGCTGGACAGGCGTTAGCTTTGCACATGAAAGGAAGAAGTGTTTCGCAAGTGGTCAGTTCCCATGACTGGGTGTCAGAAGTGACGTGAACATCCACACATTCTCCATCCTTTGGATTCGGTTGCCTCAGGTCCCAATAGCCAGCATATTGAGACACTAGAGTTCCAGCAGCTGACTCCAGTGTGTTAGTTCGCAGGTCATCAACAGCTGCAAGACCCAGCCAGTAGTGATTATTGCTAGGGGATGATGGCACCATATTGGCTGTCATATTGTTCTCCGTGTAACTGTCGACGACCATAAGCTCGCTTCCATATCTGAAAATAATTTTTATTATCAATAATGTAATTTCTTAGCGACACATATCTTGTAGAATAATTTTTTTTATTTTTTTATTTTTTCTGGTGATGGTATCGGATGATGGTTTTTTTGATGGTGGTACAATAATGGTGAATATAAAATATATTAAGATAAAAACACAATATACAAAATATCAACGATTTCAATAAAAAATAATTACATACCTGCGACATAGTTCCGCCGCTTTTTCCCACGAATGTCTGATGTTGAAAAATTTGTAACAATGTAATCCTTTGAGCTCCCAGCCTGTAAACAAAGAAATATATTTTTAATAATGATTGATTTTTTACCTGTACGAGACTGTACACGATGTTCTAAGAGCGTAATAGAAGTTTAAAATTAGGGAATCTTTAGCTTTCTCAAACGCATAACGATAACTCTGTGAATGAAACACACACGAGTAATTTAAGTGTGTTTAAAGCAGACGGTGAAAGGAAAACTTTACATATTTTGTATGCGAGGCTTGTTAGTTCTGTAAATTAATTTCGCAAATAGTAATAATACGTGCGGGCTTTCTCTTCACGAAGGGCTTGCGGTGAGAATATTAGAAAATATTACCGAGTCAAACTTGGGCGTGTAGTGTTTACTATGGTTCGGAAAGAGTGAGATTTCTCAGTAATTTGTTAGTTACATAACTGTAGTAACGTCCCATACCAGCGAAAGGTTATTTAAATATGTCTATTCTTAAAATTAATAAGTGTAGTTTAATATTTAGAATTCATTTCGAATATTTAATTAATTTTACATAAAATAAGTATGATAAATATCAACAGTTTAGATAATTTCCAATGTTTCAATTAAATCAAATCAATCAAATCAAATTACAAAGTCTTCAACTTAGTTCTCATTAGCGATAAGACCTTAGAAAATAATTTAAACTGAGGTGGTTAAAACGATAGCAAAAGTCGATGCCAAAACGATGATCATTCAACGTTCAATCGATATTTGATAGTTGTATAGCTATACACAAATTACTATTCATTATTCGCAATACGCGCAAAGCAATCGAAAATGCAATTTCTAAATCGCACCACGCGACGTGTTGCAATTATGGTATACTTCCGTGCATGTAGACTGTAGACAAAGCAAAAAAAGAATAAACACAAATAGAGCGTGCGAGTTTAGCGACTGATCGCAAAGACCGCGGATCGCGCCGGTTCACGCTTCACCGGAGCCCGCGACTCGATGCAATGTTTGACCCACTTGTGTTACGTTACGAGGCGCATCAACTTTTCACCTATATAATAGGTTCTATTGAATAATTCAAAATATATTCAACAATCCATCAATCCAATCCAATCTAATCCAATCCATCAATTCAATCCATCAATCCAATCCATCAGTCCAATCCATCAATCCAATCCATCAGTCCAATCCATCGATCCAATCCAGTCCAATACATCGATAGCTCTAATCCATTCTTAGCACAGCCAAACGAATGACGAAAATACTTGAGTGAACTATTAATTGTGAGTACTATACGATCAAACAATCTATTACTCTGATTTTTACTTAGTAATGCTGACTGAATGACAAAAAGAATTGACCGACCTATTAATTGTAAGTACTTAAATTATTACTTGTAAGTACTAAGCGATTCAACAACCAATCACTTTTAAACACTCTTAGTATTGTTGACTGAATGACAAAAATACTTAGATGTTTTATTAATTGTAAAAACTTAAGCTATTAATTATAAATACGAAGCATTAAATCAATCAGTTACTTTCAATTTTTATTGGTACTGTTGACTGAATGACAAAGGTTATTATTGTGAGAGAAATATCAATTTAAGTTATATTATGTAAAACTGCGGCAAACATTTTTTCATGTAACATCTCTGATAATATAAACTTCGGTTGAACAGGACGTGCTAGAAATGTGGTGAGTCGTATTGAAAGCTGTGGTACCTATACGAAGCGAGAACGCAGTCCATTAAACAATGCATCTGCGAATGACTGGTCCTATTTGAGATTGCCTCCAGACAGCTTAGATGCTGCAATGAATACTTAAAACAGGGCTTGTACGCTCATTTATTACTTTTAAATAAATTCTACATCAGTATTTATTCTTTAAACGAATCAAAACTTATTTCAAAAGAATGGTATCTAAATATTGTCTGCCCGTTTCGATATAATCTATGACTTATCAAGTAGTCAATCAAGAATGTAAGTTGATTTGTAAGGAAATATACAAATATTTGTATCATAATTTAAACGTAACATCACACCTGTAATCTTTGAAGAGGTAGGCAGAGGAACGTACTACACTCCCACGTTTCAACAGTTACGTTTACAAATTTTAGTCTACGCAGCTTTTCACCTGGTGTTAAAATATATAGATATTGTTATATATTACATATGTATAAAACACGGCTTACACTGTGCTGGTTAATGGTTCATCACACTCACAAAGCGCATAGCTGAGCGAGGTTCGTTATCTATAATGTAAACGTACGTTGTTTGAATTGGCGGGGCTCGAGCGCTGAGCGCGGGATCACGCCTGCAACAATATCAGCTGAGCTGCCACAACATTGATTCAAGATTCAAGCTCGCTTAGACAACGGTGTAATGTGTATTGTGTACGACAATATTTAGGAATCGTACTGATTTCACAAATCATGTGATTTTTTTATACGTCGATATACATATATAAGTATAGCTTGTAGTATTTATGTTGTATTTTTTTTCAGTATTTCTTGGGATTTATTTTGACTTTAGATTAGGTTAGTTTCATTGACTTTTAAAAAAAATAGTATTAACGTTGTTGTAATTTGATTTTGTTTTTTTCATAGATTGATAATTTGAATAAACGGTTATAATATTATAATAAATATATATATTTTAAGGTGTTCTCTAGAGATAATAAAATAGGGAAAAATACAACTTTAGTTCGACGAGTACGTACCTAATTTAAATTATGATAATCGTGCAAACTCCGCGAACAAGACTACCTATATAAAACGCCATTATGAAATTTTACTATCATGTAATAAATTTCCTTCGATACGAACTTCGGTTAAAATGCGGTGTGGTTCGAGTAAATTTCAATGCTATCGATAATGTAAATCGCACACGTTCGACAAACTTGCAAAGACTGCTTAGCGTAGAGGATCGCACGCTTTTAATAATATTAGTTGAAGCCTTCTACGCCAGGCTGGAGTAAATCGTCGAGAATATGGTCTTCTCTAAAATTTTGAATATGATTGAATAATTTTCCCTATGAAAGAGAGATTTGAGAGGGTTAAGGTCATAGTCCACAGATTATGATTGTAACCCTCTCATAATGAAGACCCATATTCCAACAGTGGAGAGGTGAAAGGGTCGATAAAAATAACCAATTTCTCCTATGAATAGTTAAAAAAATAAAAAAGACCAAGAAAGAGGATAGACATTATTTCATTTGAAAAATCTGGTTGTGGATCCGCTTTAGGCTAATCCGATTTTGATTCATCGTTGTCGGTGATTCTCAGCGAGGCTTTCGTTCCAGAATTTCACTTGCTTTATTTAGCTCAATAATTTTACTGAATGATTCGTTCAAGCCCATTGACAATCCTAACATGAACATATCGTTAGGATTCGTAAGTCAGATACAGCTACATAGCTATTACAGTTTCCCAATATGTACAATTTGCTACGGTTCAAGGCAGCCGTATGTGAAGGCATCTAGGCATGTAGGTAATCATACGACGTTCTAGAATGCGACCAATTTACTAGTTTAGAGTGTGCCAATAAAAAACTAATCATTTGCTAGCCATTGGAAATACTCGCAATTTTAGGTTGCTTGCAAGTTATTTTGAGAGTATCGTCAATTATATGAAATTATGGAATCTCTGCGCACTTAGCTCCCATGTTTCTGGTCTCGCTTGACTGGGGTTGTAACCGTTGGGTATCGGGGTTTGGTTTCAGTTCGCCCGGTCACCGACACGGTGTCTGAGAATCAATCGCCTCAAGTGCACCAGTAAGGTCGAGTTCCGTGAAGGCGACTATGCGTTTATTCATATTAAAATTAAATATTTATTTTTATTTTATTGCTTCATTAAACTGAACGTTATTCTATACGATAGATAGTATTTCGTGTAATTTGGTTGTTGGAAAAAACACTGGACAAAAATAATGAAAATATAAAAAAACAAAATTCAACTTCCGTTCAATGAGGTACAGTGCTAATCAAACCTGTTATTAAAATGTTCAGCAGTTAACCTGACCTGTACCATAAAAGTGTGATCATATCCTGTTCACAATAAACTCAAGTATCCGATTATGACACGCTTAAGGCATTCGTTAACGGATGTGTAGTAAGCAAGGAATATATTTAGCTAAATGTCATCAAGGCAAACTGGATATTTTAGTTCTCGAACGATAGAAATGTCTGATGGACGCAGGTATGAATCTCTGACTTTATGAACGTGTATGAGTTGCTGGAGACAGACATGCATTCAACCGGAGATTGAGTTACATGTGCACAAGCAGTACCCTTTGTGGAGTTCCCACTATTGTGTAGAACCGACAATGTCATCGTAATTCCATTGATCTAACTCCATTTAGTTAATTGAATCTAAATTAGAACACTTCGCAACTGTAACAGTATTAAAAAAACTAGTCCATTGCTTTCATTATTTAAATTTTACAACTGTGTTACCATTGCGTAACCGTAAATGAATAAACTATATGAAAGAGAACTAAGTTTCTAAGGCCGCTGTGTCACGAGAGTGTATCACGTTAAAAGTCATCTGTGAGTCATGTTGGCACGCATAGAGGTATAGTACGTATGTTTCAAACGCCTTTCACTCATAACGAATGTGAGCCTTCAAGGCTGAATGTCTGTTTGACGCTCAATTGACTCTATGCTTCTACAAGTCGAACGTTAGCTTTGTGTTGGACAATAAAACGACTTCCTAACGTCGCGGCGATGAAAAAACGATATGGCGTGCCTTTACCGTAAAATAGGGGAATTGTTACGGGCATGTTTTTTGCTGTACCATTAATATCGTAGTCTAAAAATGGTGAACTGCTATTTTAATCATAAAGAGTGTTGCAAATAATTACACGTGTATATTTAGATTAGTTATTGGTACATCATTATTCATTTTGAACTCGATTATAATATGTATGATCAGACATACAACTACATAGTTTTGATCATGCAAGTCGATGTGTTATAATATGACCTACAAACCTACACTTGAGTCAAGTGTGACGCGTCATTCAGTTTTACGTTACGAATAGTAGTAAATTAAATAAACAGTCTCCATTTTACTTCTGTTCTCTTCGTAATCAGTTATGTATCTAACAGTAAGAAATCAAATAAGTATGTAAGTAGGTATGTATCTAATAAGTGAATTTATTGCTCGTAAAATTATGATACTTTACGAATTTCACGACTCTTGGTATTGCTATTTCGGTTCGTGTGGTTTCAGCTGTTGCTCATATATACATAGATTGACAGCTTTAATTGTAATTAGTCAAAATGTGGAAGACTACATTGGAATGTCACATATCTTAGCGCGTTTGTTAACATTGTTTTAAGGGACTATATTAACTCTATTTAGTCTAAACTATTTTTTACTCCAATAAAGTAAAGTCAGTCAGTAAAATTAGTTAATATACTAAAATAAGCTGCGTGTATGTTGAGCAGAAGACAAGCGCATTAAATCGTACAAGAGAGAAGCGGACCGTCGGTTAGATTCTGACAATACCTACTGAATATTTTATGAGCAGTTTAATAGTTGCGCTTGGTATTAAGAGAGCTTAACAATAAACAAATAAATCTAACTTGAACGTAAGCTCTGTCTTTTTGTATCTACTTAGTAATTGGTTTCTTAGTTTTTAAACGAACGGAGAAACCGAACAAAATATGTTTTGTCATATTTCCATAGTAAATATTTACTACGGAATTATGATAATAAATAATAACTTTTAAGTTTCCAATTTTCAAAAAATTATAGAAAATCTACTACACATTAGTCATTCTAAGCGCACATTTGGTCAAAGCTGTTAATTAGAGAATAATTTACGGATTTGCACTGAGCACAGTCTTAGTGTGTACGATAAATGAAGGGGCGACGGTAGGTAAGATTGCACCGTCGGGGTTCAGTCGACTGCGAGTTGAAATTAAATCCCCGTTTAGTTCAACGTCTGCGTTTCGGTTGTATATTCAACTGACACAGCCACGCGAATGATTCAATTGTGGCGCGTTGGGTTCGGTTGCTGCACTCCGAAATGAAAATCTTATCTGCGTTAACATTTAAAATAATTTTTTTAAGAAAGAGTTTACTTTAAATGTAGTGTTCGATTTACGAATTACAGACGTGTCAAATTTAGTTGTTTTAAAAGTCAAATTAATCGATTCAAGTATTGGAACTTTGTGGTAGACAGTCTTATAAATTTTTGAATTATGTTCAATATTATAGCACATATTATGAAACATTATAGTAATTATATATTTATTTATTATTGCGAAAGGCTGCAGGCAGATGCTGGATGCGACAATCCGAGGACAGGGCGCGACGGCGCTCATTGGGTTAGGCCTATGTCCAGCAGTGGACTGAGATAGGCTGATGATGATGATTATGGTCACCCACGGTACCCAAGTGCTGGTTGACACATTCTAAGCTCTTAAAGAAATAAATCGTGCAGGTTTGCACTCATTATTTATTTCCACCTTTATAACTATTGATATTCTATCTTAAAAGTGTACATAACGTTGAAAAGTAAAATGTCCTTCTGAAGAATTCGACCCCTGGATTATGGAATAGGATGCTGAATTCCAGAACATTACTCTACCACTACCAGCTAAGTGAATTACCTATACAACTAAATAGAAAGAACAATTCGTTGAAATGAATAGCGAAATATTTTACTTCCTTCAAAGTAAGGTTAAGCCAATAGTGACTTTATTCAAAGCGAAGCAAAAAGTTATAGCTATAAGAAACTTTCTTCAAAATCTCTCGTTTAAAATGGCTTATGCAGCGTTATTGGATATTAAACTCTAAAAGTTTTAATGGATATTAACTATTCAAACAGTTCAAAGCTAAACATACGTAACAAGTACAAATTCGTCATATGACAAATATTTTAACATTTTCGTCATCGTAATTGTAATCGTCACCGTCGTCGTCATCGTCATCATCATCGTCGTCGTCATCGCCATCAGCTTATCTCAGTCCACATTTTAACATCACAATCAAAATGTTATTAGTTTATTTTCGTCGATATAAGTTTATATCTACGTATGTACACATACACTGATATTTGACGAGGTGTTGCCTGCCACTCCGCGTTGACTTCAGATTATTGCTTTTCACGAATTCTTTTGCATCGCCCTGGCTGCATCTTACTGAGATGTCAAGCTGAACTCGACCATATGTGTGTGAGCTCAACTTTCATTGGAATGTTATATCTCCGAAACTATGCATTTTTAAATTTATTAATGTAAACTTACAATCATCATAGATTTACAGATTATAGACAAAGTTTCAGTCTAATCAACTGAATAGTATCTTTTATTTCGATTAAAGTTGTATGTTATTTTTAAATTAACATTTTTTTTATTTTTGAATTGATTAATATTAAAAGAAAACCAAATTTTAAATGGGGTTCGCCACAATATATCAGTGAAAATCGCATCAGCATCGGTTACTTCTGAGATTAGCGTACACAAACGCACAGGCAACCAGACAAAAATGATAAAATTTGTTATCTATTCTATTGTATTAATAAAATCCATTAAAAGTAGGGTTTCAAATATGTCCTGTATGTAAGAACAGCGATCTGTCCCATTTTGATTATTATTATGGATATATTAGATATAGATAACTGATAATAGGCTCACCACCTACTCCATTGTGGGACGTTAACATCACTGGTGAAAGGTGGGAGTGTTTTAGACTCCTCTGCCTACGTCTTTGAGGCTTACTGGCGTCATGTTACGTATTACTGACAAAATAGCTACAACAAATATATGTAGTTTCTCGTTATTCGAGTTCTAAAATCAAATATGCAACTCGCCTTTATGCCGTTGGACTGCAATTAGTCTATGCTAATAACATTCCGCTAATTGACACGAACATTTGTCACAGAGGCTATAGAGTTTCGTGTTTCAGTGAGTGTATAGAGCGTAACACTGACCTGCATACATTTTGAAATTTTCATTATGAATTGTCATCAAAACCATGAATAATTTTAAAGACAATTATAATTTTTAATAATGTACCCACAAAACTAATTCACTTTTCTTTCGTAAATTATGATAATATTGATAAATTCTAACAACAAAAATGAAAATATGCAATTACTCTTGATATTATACCGGCTGATTGCGGCACAGCGCAGCCTAAACAGACACGGTTAAATGTCCTGGCTGCCGACGGGCAGCAGCGTCGGCGGTGCGAAAAGCCATGCCCTGCGATCTCCAACCCGCATGCCCAGTGTGGAGATTACTAGTACAAACCCCCTTTTGGGGGAGGCCTATGTCCAGCAGTGGGCTGAGATAGGCTGATGATGATGATAATGTTATCCGTAATGACAGGAAGACGAATCGGGCTAATCCACCAATGAAAATTTAGCAATGGGCTCAGAAAAACAGACACAAGTTGGGAAGTGTTAGTAATGTATGACAATGTTATAGTATAACATTTCCACAAATGTCATAGTTCTTTTGTTAACAGTATCAACGAGTAGTGACAGTGTGGACGACGCGTTGCAAGTGTGCCACACGGCGGCGAAAGAACTGAAGGCGAACGCGAGCGAGCTGAGCGCCAGACTGTCGCGTCTAGAACTGGAGCACCAGGAGTTGGCTCAGCGTATGACGCAGACGGCCAGCGAACTCGCCTCCGTCACCAGCCAGCTCTCGACGGCGCCAAATCTAGTGGAAATTCCGAAGAGGTTGCATGAACTGCAGATCACCGTCGGCAATTTTGGATCGAAGGTTAGTAAAATATTTCACCGAATTTTAATAAAATGAAATTCCCGAATGAATTTATACTCAATTTATTCTCTACATTTTGTTATCGCTCCCAGTTACCAGTGTGCTTGAAAAGATTTCAATAAAAGAAAAGTAGTATCTATATACAAAAATGTAAAGTTAGTACCTATATGTTTCAGTGTGGAGTTATGTCTGGGTATTAAACCATTAAAATAATAATATTAATTGGTCGACGTGTACTTCATCCAAATTGACTTTCCAATCAGCTATCAGTTATTTTGTTATGCCAATTCTAAAACTTGTTATCAGATGCAAGATTATGACAATTTGTTGAAAACGGTCAAGACCCAAGCGGTGGCCGCGTCGTCTGGTGTCGACGACATCAAATCCATTCTCAACGAAATAGAGACCAGGACCAACGACACGATACGAAACATTACTGACAGCATGAAAAGAGAAGAGAACTTGAAGGAGCAAATAACATCACTGAACGAGACACTAACGAGCAGAGTGGACGCTTTGCAAGTGAACATTGAACAGATCAATGTGAGTGAACATAATAATTATCAATTTATGTAATGTAGTTACATAACCTTAAAGGTACAATCACAATGTACATAATCCTTTAAATTGTATTGCCACTGATGCGCTGAGTACTTTAAATATATATGAGTAAGTAATTAAAATGAAACAAGGATTGACGTAACATCACGCCTGTGATAGGGATCATGGACAGGGGTCTACACTCTTTCCTCATTCGCGCCACTTCCGCGTTCGTTACCTTTTTCTCTTATAACTCGTGGAAGTAAACTATACATTTCGCATGATCCTATAGTCAGGTACAAACTGCATAAAAACAATTTGTTTAATATTATTATGCCCTTAGTTTCATTTATTGTTAGTGTGAAAACATCTCATACGCCCATACCAGCTGCCGTTGTACAACGGCAGTTAAGTTACTGTTCGTATTAACGTGTTAAAATGAAAGGGAAAAGAGCATTTTTGCTGATATAAATGCCATGTGGTGCGTTTCACTAGGAAAAAGAGCACGATAAATAGACACTATTATATTGACGATACTCCACTGACTGAAGCTGATGTAATTAGGGACTTGGGCACCATCTTGGATAGTAAGATTAGATTCAACATACACATAGATAGCATTGTCATAAAAGCATTCAATACACTGGGATTTGTACTTCGAAATTGCAGGGAATTTAAAGATCCAACTACTAAAATTAAGATCTACACAGCACTCGTGCGTAGTGGATTAGAGTATTGCAGTGTTGCTTGGAACCCTCACTACGAAATATACATTAAACGCATCGAAAACGTACAGAAGCGGTTTTTATGGCACTTGACCTATCATTGCAACCTGGCTAAAACCCTCCCAAGTTATGAAGATCGGTTGCAACACTTCCGTATGAAATCTTTATCTGGTCGTAGGGCAATGCTGGACACCATGTTTCTGTACAAACTGCTAAACAGCCACATGGACGCCCCTGATCTTTTATCAAGTTTAAGAATACACGTACCCAGAAGTAGATATATTAAATATAACCCTTTCGTCGCAAAAACTGCACGGACCAATCTGGGACACTATGCTCCCATAAACAGAATGTCGAGGACCTACAACAAAATACACAACACAGTTAAGAAAATTAGTGATTCACGGGATTCAGACAATGACGGTAAACCTCGTACATTAGATATCTTCTCAGACCCTGTGCTAAGATTTAAAAACACAGTGACGGAGTTATTTGACTAGATTTATTTTGTACTTTCTATGACATCAACTATGCATTATCTTATTTTCAATTTTTATTTGGTTTTTTCGTATTTTTTCTTTTATGTTTGCTTGATTTATTTAATGTTCCGAATTTAAAATTTGTACTTGTATAACTTGACATTTTTTGTAATTAATTTTAAACTATTATATTTGACACTTTTGCAATTTATTCTTAAATTATTTTATCTGCCATCTTGTAAATATTTTTAAATTATTCTATTAGAAATGTTTAAATTACTTCTTTTAATTATTTTATTTAACATTGTTGCAATTTTTTGTTTTTTTTTTAAATGGCAGCTCAATCAATCAATCATGTGGTTTGCGCCTTTAATTGAGGTGACATTTAGTTTTAAGGTTTCTCATTGTGTACCTATTTAGTTTATATGGTGTTCACCTTGTTGGCGTAACTTCTAATAAATAAATAAATAAATAAATAAAATGGCAACATCCTTTTTAAAGAAAACTAATTAAGAAAAATCTTTATCTTAGTTGATAAAATTCATATGTAACTATTTTGTTTTACAAACTGGAAACGTGTACATCCTCTGAACTTTGAAATTGAAATATATTTTTATTAAAAATATAAACTTTTAATAGATGAAACGGTTTTTTAAATTTTTATTATATAGTCACGCCAGGTCCGTCACGGACAACTTGTAAGTCGTAAATACTGAAAGATAAAATGAAATGAGTCTACAACTTAACAGGTTATAAATAAGTATGAACCATGAATATTTTTAAATTTCCTTTTACTGGTAAAAATGCATAAATTAAGCCAAATGATATTATGCTTTAACGTCATCTTAAATTTCACCTGACATGAAAAAAGTATGGGTGGGAAGTGAAACACGTCACTACCCCAATTTCATTTTTATTTTGTAGTGACTTCAAAGAAAGCGTAATGAATTTGAATACATGTTTTTTGTATTCATACATATTTGTTATACATATGATATCACCGCTTATTGTGAACCGATTTTAATGATTCTTTATTTAGACAAAAGGTTTTACCACCTCATATGTGTTATATCATATTTTCTTTGTGGAAACAAATATCTTTATGGAGATGATTAATATTTTTTTTATCTGCCAAAATATATTATAAATCGAACTTTCAATAATACTCGCTACGTCTTACACATCATAGAATGTTGAGAAAAATGAATAACGAAGCTAGAACGATAGACGTAATTCCGAAAAATTAGATATTGCCTGAATAATATTGGTTGATACGTTGGTCTAGTAATTATAGAATATATTTTTTCCATGTATATTTAAAAATTTGTGATCGTGATTTATTAACTGCCTCCTTACCACGGCACAGATGTTACCTAATCTGTGATAAAACGGTCATAAACTTGTTCTTAAACATAGCTTTAACATTTATATTTTCCTTACAATACCTATAATTACTATAATCGGGTGCTATTGGATTTTTCTAATTTAGAATTTTCTAGTAGTGACTCGGAGTCTGGATGTGTGCTCGGTGTACGGCAATAGGCTCACCACCTATTCCATTGTGGGACT
>DWMO01000008.1:0-17908 GCA_018245175.1 Elbella theseus
AGCGCAATTACATAGAAGGCGAATGGTCTTCGCAGCGCCTTTGCATATCTATTGTACGTTCGGGGCGGTGCATACTCTACATAACGAAGTATAGCATTGTTTTGTGTAGAAAGTAGAGTTCTGGGACAGTCGTAAATACAATTACGTGTGTGGAGAGTGGTTGGTATGGTTTAGTGTTATATTGAGAAATACTTATGTTCACTTTAATAACATAGTACAAATAGACTTGTGAGAGAAGCGTCTTCTGTAAAAGAGTATTCTCTACCGTGTCTGAACGGAAAAGAACACAAAAGGTGGCCAAACTCAAAGTGTTGTCGGTTTTGGACAGTGACAATAGATGACATGACATTTAATGAGAAAACTTTTTGGAGCGTTTCCGAGCTCAGGCATATTACAAGAAGCCCACGGCTATTGATTTATTCTTGTCAGAAAACCATACAGCGCTTGTCGACCAATAATAAATGAAATAATTTACCTAACGATGGTCTAGTTACAATATTGTATACGTCTGGTACCAAAAACGGTTAGCATGACTGCTGTTCACTTCTATTTAAAAAATGTACCAAACATGAATTAAAATAAAAACTTAAAAAGACATATGAAACGTGTAAATAGACCTAACACTCTCATCGTTGATGATAAATGAAGCTGCAAAAAGTAAGCACTGTATACGAAAGCGTTCCATTTATATTGTTTCGAGCTCGAAACTAGTATACGAGTAGACAAGATGAATTAAAAGAGATAGCAAATACCTAATGGAAGATTAATCGGTTACAACATCTACCGACAGACAAATATCAATTAGCATTCCGATGTTTGCGCGATGTTCGTGATATGGCGGTGGCGCCACCTTCGGGCGACGCCTCAATCATCATTAGATCTGCGATTATACGGAATTTGCAGGCGACGGATGGCCGAGTTATGGCGCCTCGAATTGTAATGTACGTACGGCGGTGTCTATCTCGAGATCTAATCTATGTATGTATATCGCGAACAGTGGAGGAGACTGGCGACTTTTTAATTGTATGTGGAATTCTTAACATACGATCGCACTTAGCTAATATTTTTAAGCAAATTTTTTACGAATAGTAACAGTTGAATGTATCAAATACACTCAGATAAATATACCTCATTATAGGATTGATTCAATCAAACTGTTATATTATAAAAGTTAATAAAAGCTATAGCAATTTCTCAATAACGACTATATTAGACAGGCAACAAAAACGACGCAATTCTGTTTGATCTCAAAGGAGAAAACATTCGGCCGGACGATTTTACATTGAATATCAACAGAGCACAATGTCAAACAGTGTACCTACATAAAATCATTCTTAATATTTGACTTGTAAATACCGCTATAGAGCATAGGAAAGCAATGTCCATCAGTAATATATCCCTTTTAGCAACTATATTACTCGAACTAGTACATGTCAGTGTAGTGTTATTAAATTACCTCAAAAATAAGTTTATTAAATTCTTCTGACACATCTTGGCTTGTGAGCTTGTGAAATAACCTAACTAGCCTCACTTCTATGCAAATACCACATTCTTCTGTTGTCTATTTCACTATCTATGTCATTGACATTGGTCATGCTATCATCATCATCGTCAAGTCAGCCACTTCCGTTCTACTACTAGACACGGGCCTTTACCAAGGTGCGCCACAACATTCTCAAACTGTTGTTAAATATAAATTATTCAATTATATCGACGAAAATAAACTCGTATTACAAATGAAAGTTAAGATCTTTACTGCCTTTCGACAGGTAACAGTTTGCAAACGAAACCGCATGCAGGCGTTAGTATTGGAATAGATTGCGTTGCATTTTGAGCGTCCTGGTATTTATTTTATCTATTATTTATTTTTCTCACTTGCCAAGTGTAGTGATGTATTGCAACACTCCGAGTCTGATGTGAATGCAAATGCATCTACAATATTATGTAGTTCTTTTAGAATAACTTAGTTATTTATGAATGATACTGTTTCACAATCATTATTTACTAGAACAATTTCCAATAAATGGCTCGCAGATGTTACGCATTTAAGGGATTTGTGATTTTAATTGAAAAGTTTCACTATATTTTTTTTTTTTTTTTTTTTTCAACCCATTACAATTCCACTGCTGGAATACAATGGAACTGTTATAAACATCGAAATCTATCGCATTTTAGGTCTGTGTCATATAGATAACCAATAGCAATTATCTTCTTTAAATATTTCATATACAGAATTGTTTTCGTCATAGCTTTATTATTTGTATAGATAATAATCACCACTGGAGATATAGACATTCTTAAACGAACCGAATTAGGTCTTTCATACGGTCGTAAAAGATTTGCCGGATACCTAAACTCCAAATGATATCCACTCCACTGCGTACATTTCTTGCTTTGAAGGATGTATTGAAAACATGTCAGGTCACATTTCAATATAACATTATGATAAAGATGTGTTGTTGATTTAAAGTGGATAAAAATTGTACAGAAGATTTTATATCAGATTCGTCATATGGGTAACTAATGTCTGTTCAGCATTGACTATATAACGGCTTGGGGCAATACCACAGCTACTCATTTCTACATGTCGGTAAACCATTTGTGTTGGGATTTCGCATGTGTGTGCCATACGTATTCGAATACTTCGAACATTAACTACACTCATACTGACTTGCACAGAGAGTCCTGTTTTATTTAAGACTTACTTTTTGTTCTGTTATTAATAACTAATAATAACTAAACTAATTAATATATACAGTCCTATTGTTATAGTTCTATTCGGGGTTGGTTGCTGATATCCACGAATAGTCCTTCTGTGTTATTTTTCTCACATATAAAATAATATCTATAATATAAGTAACGTTCATTCAAATACGTATATGTATTTATCTACTCTATGTATATGTGTATATACTATTCTCTATTATTAATATTCCTAACATATGTCATGGTGTGTACCATGAAGGTAGTAACACCTATCACTGTTTTTATAAATGTATTTATTTTCAATCAAAATTAAGCTGTATTCTCTGTTCTGTTTCAGTTTGACATGTGGGAGGTAGGGTAATTATTTAATATAATTAAATTTACATCATTAGTTAAATACTTATCATTTAAATATAGAACTGTATATTGTAATTATTTGGGAATGACGCGTTGGTCGGTATTTAGTTTTATTTCATTTTCACTGATGACAATCGTTTTGCAATCAATGTATCTAGTCTTTAAGGGTCCATTACGGGATACAGGCCTTCCGTAATCTGCGCCACTCTCTCCGATCCTGGGCTTACTCGAATCAACAATTTCGCACCGAACTCAGGGCATCAAGGGCCGGTTCGGAGAAGCAACCTTTGCGCCTTTTGCCAAGACATAGCAGTCATCGTTCCTTAGTCCATTCTTATATGCAGTAACTTTGTTTCGATGGTAAATTTTCAATTAAACAAATTCAACGTCAAAAGAGAACATTAAAAAATATATATTAGTGCATCACATTTTTAAATCCAATTTTATATGGGCATTTACGTCTAACACGAAGTAAATAGTTTGAAAAAGTTATAAGCTATTGGTTATTGCATAAAAAATTTCCTTGCAAATATTATAGATGCAACCGAGGCACGCTCGTACCGAAATTCGCGACGCAAATAGCTTTCACACCCACGACGGATGTACCTCACAATCCGTTGAACGAGATGGCCATAGCCAACAATCCTGTGTATGTGCGGTGCAGAGAGATCGGACATCACGTTTTCCAGTTGCGAACCCCGCGCCTCGTTAGTCATATATTTCCAGTGAATAAACGACACGGTGTCACAGTGACAGTGAAGAAATGTGTCATGAAGAATTTTTACGATTAGTCGGGGAGACAATCGCAGACGGATTTAATTTTAAACGACGTGTCTTGTGAAGGATTCTCTGCTCTATGTCAATAGTAATAAAGTTCAAATTGGGATTTTATACGAAGACTTCGCGTTATGTTAGTGATGTTGAGCTTGCGCGATATGGCGACGAAATTCGACGCATGCGCATCTTGGCCGCGCTATCCACTGTTAAGGACACGGTCTTCACCATAATAATATTTATAAGCTTTTATTTAACGCACAAAGTAAATCTGATTGGTAAATACTCGTCAAAATAAATTTATCTCCATCAGTGTACATTGTTATTGAAAATGAAACAGCTCTACCATTTTCAACATTCGTTTATTATATGCACATTTTTGTATTTTTCATTTAATTTAACAGTTAAATATATCAATATATTGAATGATAATATAATTTATTATATTGTAAATGAACTGCATTTAGAAAATTAGTTATAAAAAACCATTGAAGTGAATAATACATTTATATGTTAGAATAATATACTTATTTTACAAATCAGGTTTTATTTTGAATAATTTTTTGTGAATCAAATGAGCATGAGGTGAAAAATACTCATAAATGGTTTCAGGGTTGTTACGATGATGATGAGGAAAAATATTCATAAATGGTTTAGTATTAGTTTCGCTAGTAGTGTTAAGTGTCGCTATATCAGCGCAGAGACAGCTCAATAAAAGCACAAAGCTCGACACCCTGACCCCGTGCTCACATTAGCGAATTAACGCAAGGGTTTCGTCTGATTAATCTTGTTGGTGACGTCGCTAAAGTTGCAAACAGTCACATGTTCGGTCTCAGTATAGAGAAGAGCTTTAATTATATTTTTTTATAATTTACAATTAAATATTTACGGCGTATTAAGCTATGTAGTATCATCATTATTGCATTTACATACCATTTCTTGTACTGGTTACGTTTCTACACTTGTAACAAGTATCAAAACTATTATTATTTAATAAGTTTTAGTTGTATAAAAAGTAGTTAAGATCCATTACGTAATGTCATTATATATGTACATTGTAATGTAGTTCGCTTAGCTCATGAAGAATACATTGGTGTATCACTTTAACGCCCAAAAGGTAAGCAGTAGTTACATTATAAATATATACATATGTATGTAGTATAATATAGTATTTATCTACGTCACACATCCATCCAATATGAATTAAGATTATAAACATGTATAATTAATAAAATAATTAGCATATGGTGTAGTTATGGTATCTCGTTCTAATTATCTAGAAGTTTCTGGAATTAAATTCGCGATTATTCATTGCAATAGAATTTGTTCGAGAGATTCTTTTGTCGTGACAATAAAACAGCTGACACCGAAATTAATGTGGGCGCTAATTATAATTTATTTGCACTGCTGTGTACGTCACACGCGCGTTCCGTAAGCATTACAAAGGAATAAGACATCGCCACGTACATATTGTATATATTTTGAAAATATATTTACCGCTAATTTTACAACTCGTAAGCAGAGGAGTGTTGTTGTATACCTTTACATTTCACCAGTTACGACATACGTCCCAACATGGGTTATAACTTTATTTTTCTAATTATTTTTCATTTAGTACTTAGTTCTTTCTATAATATAGCGATATAAAGTACACGATACCCCGATCGTAATCTTGGTAGAAATGTCTAAGTAAATATAAATTTTGGTTAGAGTTTGAAGGAAAAATGAATCTCATTTTAATAATTTATCTATACAAATAGTAACAAAATTTCTACTACATACTTGAAAAAAATATCCGTGTTAAAAGTAAGAAAAAACGAGGTAGGTACCTACTGTACAAAATTTTATAAGTGATTAAAACAATACGAAATAAAATTGTCGTAGCATATTCCATATGATTTTGAACATGTCCCTTCTAATTATAAGCCGCCGCAACTGGAATCGCTCGATGACTAAGTGGCTGTACACTCAATGGATTGAGATTGATCGCGCAGTTAGTTTGGCGCGCGTTAAGTACAAATTTTCGTTTTGCCACGAGTCTGGCCGATGTTTGGTATTCGACTAATTTCACTAGAGCTGACGCGAAATGTAGAGAAATGTATCGACGATTTGATTATCCTCTTTTACAGACAATTTAGCTGTCTGGTTCATTTGTTAGAAACATTATTCAGCACTCAAACCGTAAATGTGTTGGTTGTTTTTTATGCTAATTTTACCTACTTTAAACATTTTTCAATGAGAAATATCTTGTTTTACAAATAAATTACAATACTCAAGTTGAAAACAGAATAAATAAATTAGTATTCCTCTGAATTACTGGCCCAATTCGCAGTCTAGTTCGATATATTTTGCAGTGTATTTTGATAGTTTAATATACAGTTTAGGATGCACTTAGTTTGCCTCACAGAAGTTTGGAGAGGTGCTGCTAGGAAAATTCTACCAATTTTATTCCATACTCCGTATGTGCTCTGAAACTACTTATTTTCCACTTTTTCTGTTAAACAAATACACCTCACACCAAAGGGAATGGAGTTTTAATTAATTTATGTTTAATAAAGGCAGTTAAGAAGTTTTAATTTTTTTTTATTTATTCAGATATCATTATAAGTCATGGGAATGGGAATTCCCTATATATGGAAATCATCGATCATTGAACGTAAAATAATTTAACGCGACAAATTCGCAAAGATTTTATTATCAAATAAAAATATGTTCACGTAAACCTCAATCCACTTTGATATTCAATAATAGCGTATATAATTATGGGAATAAGTTTGAAACTTGTCTGTTTCCTGCGATAAATAACATCGGTATATAACCGAAAACCAGCGTCGCTGTAGCGATGTGGTCTATTCCAATTTCACGTCACAGGCATAATTGGCGTGCCCTTCACTGCCAAACCACGTACATATAGATTTGCTAGAAACGATAATGAATATTTTTCGCAAACATTTTCTTTGATCATACTTCCTATTAACAGAAAATTTTCGATACATGTGATCATTAAGCGTCAACCGAAGGGTTACCACCAGAGTTTTTTTTCCATTAAACACAATGCCATATTGCCTTTTGGATTATAAATTTTGATAGGTATACATGTAAATGATGAAGCATTTAAAATCTTTTACCGTGGTAGAAGCTGATGTGAGTTATGATGACTATCCTTTGACATTAGGAATAAGGAAAAAAACTTACTTTTATGACACTTAAAAAGATTTTTGTAACTTAAAAAGCAAAAACAGTGAAAATATCTACTATTACTACTATCCTCTAGGATAGTACCAACAAAAATGACTATAAATGTTATAATTAAATGATACTGGGATATTTGAAAAAAAAAAAACTTTCCATCACTTTTGAGTTACTAAAATACTTTACTACTTGGTGCTCTTGTTCTTTGATATACTTTTTAAACTTTGATATACTTTTTATAAACTATTAAATATATTTGAGTCGAAGTAATCGGAAGCATAAATATTATACTGAACGGACCGGCTTCATAACTGCCGGATGTGTAGCAACAGCCTCAATCATGTATTTTATAGATATTTAATGTTAGGTACATTACACACATTGCCTTACCTTGGCCGCCATCAAGCTCACTATTTTAATCAACAAGTCCAGTTTTCAAACATATAAAATTTAATTGCTTACTGTGAGCATTCGAGAACATAACGGCATAACCAGTTCAAAAAATGACTTTTAAGGTATCACAACTGCACCTATGTCTGCTGTTCAGCGGCAGCTTGTGTATTTTTTTTTAAAATGTGCGTACGTTCAAACTTTTCATAAATAGCGACTGTGAGTAAACTCTTGTTGAAATTTTCTCTTATATGATATCATACGACGTCCATATGGTTATTGCCTACTTACCCCCGGTCGTTCCATAAATATAAAAAATATCCGACTCTACAAATATCCATAAAATTATACACGCCTAAATTTCTTTCACGCGAAATTTCGAGTAGTAAACCTATTTCAACCCCTGTCACTTCCATACGTTTTTACCTCGTGTTCCTATACATACATATTCCAGCATAGCCGCCTCGGAAAAAGGTCAACAACCCAGCCTCTCTCTCCGCCAATATTTGTAGAATTTGAATATTATACAACCCTCGAGAATTTAAGGATTAGGCTTACTTGGAAATGATCGGCGAATTTTCCGGCAAACTCTTGTAGAGAACACCATTGAAACCTCGTGGTCTTAATACTTTTATGTTGAAAAAAACCTTCGCGTTTCTTCACAATTGAATTCTTTCAATCACAACGTGCTACATTTTTATTACGTTTGCAGTTATACTATATCATTTAAATTTGAAGACGAGTTTCCTTTGTTCTCTTTTAAAATGCATACGAATAAAAGGAAATATGAGACGGGAATGTAAAGGCGTCTTTCCGATTTCCTCGTTATAAAGTTCCGGCGCTCGTGCATCCGGCTTGAAGGACCAATAAGTCCTTAGGCTGTCACAGATGTAATAAATGAGCTGAAAATATATTCAGATGGGTTATCTTTTGAAAAATATGAGTTATCATTGGAGAAGCAATGCCACATATGTATGTACATATTTAATATCACGCAACATATTGTTTGTTTAAAAAAGCACAGTTTATCTGAAGAGGAAATTCCATTACCTACTACGATTATATTGAATAACTTATTACATTATCGCCGTTTCCGAGAACGGCTAATTAACCAAAATGGATTAGGCATGCAGTATAATAATTGTGCAAGGTCAACCCTTGAGTGTGACTTTGTTCCATATAAAAAGACTGCAACATCTAGATAGCAATTCCCAAGGTCGCTCGGTGCCTGCCTAAACGCACACTAAAACACGCCGCCTCCCCAACCCACACCATCGCGCAGTACGCGTACGATCGCCCCTACACATGGTCGCCATAGCAACGCAGCATCCTACTTCCACGCCCACAACCCCGGGGGCGAACTCTCAAGATATTACGCCCTACTTCGTTCGCATTGGTGAACCGAAGGGGTGTACACGGTGCGCTAGTGTGTGTCCGTTCACGTTCGCTCCGATCCACTGAAATTCTATTTCGAAGGCAAATTTTGCTACATCGAAGACGACCGTAATTTCAAACTCGAAGCACGAGAAAAATATAAATTAAAAAATGGCATAATAAAGGTACGCGAAGGTAGTCAGCGAACGCTAACCGAGCCCTTGACTCCATTCGCAACATTCAGCCGGCCGCTCGTTAACAAACCTATTCAATTTTGAAGTATTAGTCGATTGAGGCGAACATTTCTCGCGTCCTATCGCCGCGAGTTCCAATTAGCGACTGGGGCTTGTCGCTCGAGTGGCGGTGACGTCACGCGGCGCTTTCATGCGCCTTCAATAACTACCCTCTCGTCGGTACCTTCAATAGCCGGCCACTCCACCTGGCCTTCATTAGGGACCTCCTCAATGTACACGCGAACTGTTGAAAAGGCGACGCGAACCTACTAATTTTAAAAATGCAAGTTTTAACGAGAAAACTTGTTTAGCTAATAACTGAGATCTCTCGTTGCTGTCATGCTCGTGCCTACTTTGACAGCGGCAGTGGTAATTGTTTGATTTAATTTTTTAAATTATTACGAGCTGACAGTCGAACAAAGCGACTCCGCGTCTTTTGTTTCGGCCGGTCGCGCCATAGACAAATCTTATTATGGAAATATTTTCAAATTAAAAACGCGCTCCGCTCCCGCATTATGCGTCTCGACTGTCATCATTGTCTATGCATTCTTTTTGTTCGTCCGCGCATGTTGAGGTTTTTCGACCACCGTTTCGGTTATTTTTTCTTTTTTAATTTTTTTTATTATTCTAGCTGTCCCGAGCGTGAATGGAGTGCTTTGTTTGTGCGTGTTTTATTATTAATTAGTGAGGTTTCTTTGTTCGTGGTAATTATTGTCTTAATAAGCAGTTCCTGCTCAAATATTGAAGAGCGTCGAAGGAGTTGTCAGTGGGACGGGTTCATATAATGGGTTGGAAGGATTTTGTAATTTAAAACGGGTTATAGTTTATATTGTGAACTGTGAATGATCATTAGTTACTGCTCTAGAAACAATTATATTTAACACAACACAAATTTATGAAAAACTAAAATATCTTAATTCTGTCAGTAGTGTCTTCATAAAAGTGCTCTTTGTACTTAGCTTTATCCGTTTCACAGCTGCACTATAAGACAATACCAACATAAATTACCATTACATGTTCGTCGTAAAACAAACCAGCCGTGTCCGCTTCCGTAGAGAACGATTCAAAAATTCCTAGCGACGTTGTTAATTAAGCTTCAGTTATTCACAACTGGATTATTGCATCTTATTACTTACCTAGATATCACCCGAGACTACTGTCGGTACTTAAAAGGGGAAAAAATTAGATAAAAATGCATCTTATTATTTTTCGTATTTGCGACATTATATAAAACATGCAAATTTACTTCAATGCTGTAAAAATTAAATAAAAGACTGTATTGTGTGAGATAAAAAAACAATTGCTTTTTAAATTCGGTATATCATATAAATGTAATACATGTAAACATTATTATTACCGTTGATATAAAAATATAAGTAATACCTCTTGACTGCGTGCGGGCATTCTTTGGGAGCACAAAAAATCATTCTTGACTGAAGTCAATGTTGAAAGGTAAAAAAAAGTCGAGTTCACAGATTGAAGTAAAAACACCCTAATTAATTTACGCCTACGCGTCGCTCGCGATCCTGTCGTTTATTTCGCATAATAAAGTGGTGAAAAGAAGATCCTGTTTAATTAGAGGTGAGACACTCTGGCTCGGAAGTGCGACGCGGCTGAATGGCCCTCGTTGGACGCCATTTTGCATAATTGGGCGACGGAGGGTAGAACGAAATTTATACGGGCCCGGCGCCAATTTACTTGCTAATGACGCGTCGTCTTCCCATAGAAAGCCTGCCGGGTTTTTGTTGGTGCTACGCTATTCTCTGTATATATTTGTGGCTGTCTCCTGTTTGTCCTTTTTTAACTGAGAACCCTAAGGGGATAAATTTTGTTTACTCTTTTGTATCCGAGGTTTTTAGGGTGTTACTTGTGTGGATAGAAAACTTGCTCAACTTTATCTTTTCTTGTCCCTATTGCTTTCAGTCGCAAATATGTTAAGAGCCGTTAATGGTCAACGTTATAGCACAGCGTAGAACTTTTTAGTACTCATTTATGCTGTTCAAAAACGGTGGTGGCGGTGGTGATCAACATAAACCTGTAGTTTGCTATTCGGGCATACCACGCAAGTACGCATGTAACGCGCTCAACGCCAATGGCATCAACGGCTTGCGTCAAAACTATTGAGACTAAGGTGCTTTGTCCTTTTGAATATATCGCCCTCTACCATCACTTATTCTTTTATATTTATACCATTCCAAAGAGCTCAAATTTTGTTAACTAAACATCTCCAAAAATTATAAATTAGATATAGCGATAATCAAAAGTTCTCATCCGACAATATTTTATTGGTTGTGTATTTTTATTGTATATATTAATCATTGTATTTAAGTCCTATCGGGGCAAGAGTTAAGCGTTGAACGTGAATGTGAAAGATCAGCTTTCCGTTAGCTGTGTTCTATACGTAACCACCGCTTCAATCGATTCCTTCATTCACGGCTAAAAAATATGCAATTATATATCTAACGTTACTATATGTTTTTTCCGTCTTTTCTGGATGTAATTTCAAATAATAGCCTAAAGAAAACTGTTCATTTAGTAATAAAATCATCACTTGCGTGAATATTACTTATAGTCGTATTTATTGTTACTCCCGTGCTAAGTGAATTATGTAGATTGAAAAGGACACTGTAAAGTATCAGTATTTATTAGTAAAAATGTTTAAAAGTGTCCAACCAGCTGATGTATTTACTCCGCACCGACTGGATACTCCTGTCAGCCGAGTTGTATACACAGTACTGAGATAATCAAACCCGATAAGAGGACACGATCGACACGTCTCATCATTCTTTTAAATCGATCGTCCATTGACAGCCGTCGCTTCTGAATTCACTTATCTCGTACGTCTATTTTAAAAACTTGTTTCTTCTTATTATTCATTAAACATAATCTCGGCATTTACATTTCTAGATAAACAACGTTATCTCCATACTCTGTATATATTATGGCATAATTACATATTTTTATTGCATATGTTAGTTCTATGTTGTGATCTTATTCATGTAAGGCATCTTTTGCCAGATTTACTTCATTAAATCAGATCTTCTTTGTCTGTTTCACTTTTAGTACTCGAGGTTGCTTCTTCTCTATAAAAATTTCCTCTGCTTTGTTCTTGCGAGTTTACCCAACCTTTTCTCCTCTTAAATTTTTCTCTTGTGTCCATCGTGTATCATAAGGTACACACTCGTCTCTTTCACTGGCTCCCGACCGGACACCTCCCCTCGGGCTCACTCGAGACCTCGTCCACTCTCGTTGTCCCTAATGAATGACCAGTTAGCAGGCTAACTCGGGCAACTCTGTTAGCCACTTTACTGCGACCCCCGCATGCTGTGTTTTCTAAAGTTTTATAAGTTTGTTTAGGGACATGATAAAGTTGGATTGATGTGCTAATTGTTTGATCGTCGTTGCTCAGCCGTTTTATATTGTGTTATTCTGTACTGGAAATAGCTGTTACAATATCTATATAAATGTTGTGTTCTTCTGTCGATATGGTATCGTTAATGATGATTATAAAAGTAACATTAAAATGTTAACCTACAATACTATGACGAGCTTTTCTTCAATCGCTACAAAACCATCACAACATCATGAAATAGAAAAAAAATAATTTATCTTTTTAAAATAGTTTTGTTTATAAAATTTTAATTTCCACCCGTTAATTCGTATTGTAAATAATATAACATTGTTTCCTTATCACCCTTGCTTGCTTAAGCAACATATTAAGCTTTAATAAATCCACTGAAGAAATCATTTGCGAATTGATAACTTGTTGTAACATACACGTGATAGACTGAAATTTACCCAATCGTTCTTTCTTCCAGACGGGCAAGATGGGTCTACCCGCCGGGGGCAGCTTGTCCCTGTTCTGTCCCGGGGGGGACCTGGGGCAACCCCCGCCAGCGCACATGGGTATCCCACCACCCTACCAGCTGGACTCTAAACTAGGTGAGTACAAAAAATATAAAAAATAATTTTATCGATTCAATATCTGACTAAAGTGAAAAAAAGTTTTCTTAATTCATAAAAAGTTATTTTAGTAGGCACAATAAAACTTATTTGTAGCAACAGTTATAAGCTTCGCAATAATATAATGTAGATGTATTGTAAGCAAGCAACAGGTTTAGACCGAAACAATCGTAAAGTTACTTCAACCGGTTGCACTAATTAAATTATTTTAATTGCACTGAAATTTTTGAAATGTAGCATTATTATATTTAAGCTTTTATTACCCGCTATAATAAATTACGTATCAAGATTGATATCAATATTGTTGAAACTAATCCAAAACACAAATTAGACACCGGAAGATTAGCGCTGCTTCTGAGCGGCAGAAATAATTATATTCAGTAATAAGATCTTAGAAGCGCTTTTTTAAAAGACGTCAAAATTTGTTCTAGTTTTATTGTATTGCAATTAGAGTGTTAATTAAAATGTTGTGTAGTTATTTTATTTTGTCTAGTTATTTTCTAAATGAATAATGTCCGTTCCAGCGGCGGGCCTCGCGAGGACGCCGATGTACCCCTTCCCCGGGGGTACGTACCCTTACCCCATGCTCAGTCCCGAGATGTCGCAAGTTGCTGCTTCGTGGTAAGTTCCATTTTCTTACAGTAAATTAGTTACGAATATTTTATTTAGAGACCATTATTGTCCATTAAATTATCTACATATTATTAAATTGTGCTCTTTGCCTATCTCGTAAGGAGTCTAACGTGATGATACAATAGTAATAATAAATAATTGAAAAAATTGTTTTGAATGAACTTGCAATCGCTCAAAATTATTGTCTATGAACAATGACAAAAAAATTTCATGTTGTAATTAAAGATAAATGTACAAGATACACGTCAGGTCTGTTAGAGATATTTGGAGTTCAGTTCTCTTTGCTTATCCCATAACGATCATAGCAGAATGATACAATAATAACATATATGTATTAATAGTTTATGATAGACTATGGCTTTAACCCTCTCAATATAAGAGGAGACCCATATTCGAACAATGGAATGTACCTATAATGGTCGATTAATTATTATTATTATTAAAAGTTTATTCCTGTTATAATGTTATTTGTGGTACCCAGGCATACTCCGAGCATGTACCCCATATCGTCCGCGGCGAGCGGCTTCCGCAGCCCGTATCCTACCTCGCTGCCAATCAGCACTTCTAGTCTATCGAGGTAAGGCTTTCTTATGGAAGGAAGTAGCAAGTATAGTACATGGTAAATGATAAACACAGTAGATGATTGTATTGGTATGTCTGAGTTATTGTTAACTGAATGCGTGGTGTATGTGACTGAATGCTTCTTATTATATTAATATAAGTAATTCCATAGTTTTAAATGATATGTATGTAGGTATGTATGAAAATATAATTAACTAAATGCAAGTAGTCACCGAATTAAATGGATCTTCATTTTGTCCATATATGTGTTATTATTGTGCATTAAATGTCTTGTTACTTTATTGGTTAGTGACCCTCAGTGTTGAGCGGAGTGTTGCGGGTTCGATTTCCAGGCAGGACGTGTGTTTGTGTAATGAAAGTTTGTGTGAAGTGTATGTGTGTGATTAGCACGACTATTTACTGTATATTTGATAGCAAAGTTATACAAACGCGCATACACACACATGCTTACACACACACACACACATACACACACACACAAACACACACACACGCAACGCGTATAGGTTAGTTTATCAGCTCTTTAGCTATTAGAGTACAGGTTCCGCCTGCTATAGGATCAGCCGACCGTGTGTGGAGATATGTCAAAATATATATTTTGTGATAGTCCGTTTTTCAATTAAATCTAATATAGAAAAGTCATTTTTACGTAGGACAGGAAATTAGCCTATTTCTCTATGGTTCGAGATTCTATTTCTGAGAGATTAATGTAAAATAATAGATAACCAAAAGTGTGGATGATGTTAACTACGGTCACGTTAACACTTATGTTTTTGTTCCACAGTGAACTTTATCGATTTTCCCCAACGCTGGGCGGCGGGCTGGGCCTGGGCTTAGGCCCTGCGCTGGTGCCGCCGCCCCCCTCCAAGGCTGACCTGTTCACGCACCATTCGAGGTATGTAGAATAAATAAATAGATTTTTACAAAGTAAATCAAAACGGATACATTCCTAATAGCTTTGTTTAGAGATTTAGGTACATTTCGTCTCTCGTCGACATTGAATACATCGGTAATTATTCCTTTGACATTGATTCAAACAACAATAGTATCTATTTCATGAAACACATCCATACTATATATATATTATTTCGGATGATTCTGGAAATTTCGAAAGCTATGTCCATATCCTCATACGCTATGTAATTCAATCACATTGAACGCCATGCTTGTTCTACAGGAAATATACAGTCTGAGTTACTGGAGGTTGAATATTGGTTATTAATAATAATTATTGAAAATTAGCATTAATTATGTTGTTTAACAAAAGCTTTATTATAATTAACATTACTAATTAAAAAATAATTAGTAAATTTAGAAGTCTACGACGTATCCCTATATATATACGTATGTGTTATTTTTGTATTTATGATACTTGTCTTTAGACATATTGGACTTTTTTTATTTCCTGTCAATCAGATTTGATTCTTTAGACACTGAGTAGACTAAAAAATCTTTCCTCTCGTTCTGGTTTTAAGATTTCGGTTTTTACAAATGCAAATTGCGAGTAAGATGCCTTTCTTTAATTACCAATACCTGACCTGACTCCATAAATAATGAAAAAAATAACAACGTAAAATAGAAGCACCTGTCTTCTTATTCCACGTCGTTGCGCTCTTGGCAACGCGGTCGTGGTCTTCTGGGTTGATGGCTCGTTTCCCTAACAGTCGTCATTCCTCCCTGATGGCCTTTCTATGCATTCATAAAAGCAACCATCTAGAACCTTCTCTAATTGGCCCGTCCGTTAAAACCTTCTTTATTTTGTCTCCCACCCTTCCGAACCTTTTATCATTCCACTGTTGGAATACGGGTCTCCTCTCATAACGAGAGGGTCAAGGTCATAGTCTGAAACGCTGGTCAAATGCGAGTTACCAGATTTCACACACCTTAGAAATTTTTCCCCCATCTATTTATATAAAATCAAAAGTAACAAAAACTGGAAATATATTTTAAATTTTACAATGGATGCCGGCTAAACTGTCAAATCGCACGCGTCCTCCAACAGCCGCTGGGCGCGTCGCCTGTACAATTTGTAACTTTTAATAACACATGTATGAATAAACGCGATAACATTATTGCATATATCGTAGAACAGTTACACCCTTGTCGATGTTATCTGCGACAAAGTCACCCCCTGCACCGATCGCAGATAGCGCTACAACACGGTTAGATTGACAGATGTGTTTTTTTTAAACGCCTGTTAAACTAATGAGGGGGAATGATTTTGGATTGATTTTTTTAGAATTTTTTTTTCCTCCGGAATTATTTAAATGCGTTCCGAATATTTTACGTAGGTGAACCTTTTCTGTGAAACGAAATACACGTAAACTGACAATTTATGTTGTTGTTGGTACTACTGCAGGCAAATATGTCAAAGCACTTCATAATTCATATATTATACTAAGATGTATACAAAAGATTACCACTTTAAATTTTAACACGTGAAAAGTGAATACTGTCTTTTAACATGACAAAGTTAGTAGTCTGTGGTCAAATAAGACCAGGGAGTAGAGATTTGTAGAGATATACTCTTTGACATATTATTATGAACTTTAATAACGTTTAAACTGAACGTTTAGTGAAATCCCTCCAATTTTGAATCTTGCTGAACCCATTATTACGAGTTAATTAGAAAGCGTCAAGTACATCTTTATGTTTTGTGGTCAGTGTTGGCCAGGGTCAACCAATGACAAATATGTATAGACATTTCTCTATCAGTTTAGCTTCGCACGGATACCGAGATGCTGCAATACAAACTTTATTAATAACGTTATAAACCCAGTAGTTTAATAGTGCAGTGCTTCAGTAGTGTCCCGGAAATCATTTCCAGGACAGCGTACCACAGAGTAATGGTTCTGTATAGGATTGAATATTAACATCCTTGAATTGTACTGAGCGCCGAAGATCGCATGTCAGGGCCACATCTTCAGTAAAACGAAAACGTGAGTTCCAATAAAATATATCAGAGTTGACCCTCGCTCAGTAAACAGTTAAGTGTAAGGCTATATTTGTAACGTTACACCTTTCAACGCGTCCCGGCGTCGGCGGTCGGCCGTCGCTCACGCCGCCGCCGTTGGGCCACAGTGGCAGCGGGTGAAACGCTTTTGTCGAGTTTAATTATTTATATACACATTATATTCACTAACACCTTCATCGTGTGTATACAAGGACGACTGCTGATTAAGAGGGCCTGGGTTTGATCTTTGTGTCGGGCAAAATATTATTCAGTTTTCTAACTAGACATTTAAGAGCTCTATGTCCAGCAGTGGACTGAGACAGGCTGATGATGATGGTTACACACACAAATCAAACGGAAACAAAGTGAACTATTCGATGAAAACTGCGGTATCTAAATGTTTTTGAAACCATTATTATTATGTAGGTATCTATTATTTATACATCTAAATAAGCAAGTGAATGATGATACATGAGTAATTAGGATTTATTCAGTTGTCCGAAGTAAATAGTCATTCGTACGTCATGTAAACCTAAAACTACCATGAACTGAAATATGTATATGATTAGAATTTTTCAATATTATTATTAACGTCTTTATTAATATTGTTTACGCGAAATTTCTCTTATCCGCGTTTTCACGTGAAAAAGTCACACAGGCTATTGAAATTAACAAAGACGCAGGGCTCATGTGTATGGTTTTTAAAAACAGAACGATAACCGGTATAAGAAATGTTTAGGTTTCCACGCGA